>JAPYYV010004559.1:64520-77529 GCA_030522625.1 Copidosoma aretas
AGCAGCAGCAGCAGCAGCAGCTGCAACAGAGACGACAGAAAAGCGAGTATAATAAGGGGCTGCTGGAGCGACTTCTTCAACGACGCGTCGTCGCGTCCGTACCGTATACCTATTAGCGGATCTGTCGGTCAAGTAACGGCACCAGTCGATGGTACCGCTAGCCCTGCTGACTGCTGGCTCCTCTGACGCAGTTACAAGCAGCCGAAGCGAAACACCGTTATAACCTCAGCCTCGTCGAGCCCGAGCCTACTTTTATATGTGTACAGCAAACCTGTATTCTCTGCTGCTGCTGCTGCTGCTGCTGCTATCCCTTTTCTTATTCCACGACCACCACCACCATCATCACCATTATCATCACCACGCGCTTTCTTCTCCACTCTCTTTCTTTCTTTCTTTCTTTCCTTCTTTCTCGTGTTTAGTTGCTTACTTATTTTATGGAAGCTTCTCATATGTTCCTGGATGATAACTTCGCACGAAAGAATTACGTAATTTTCTGTTTGGAGGGGTAAATCATTTTGGTATCAAAATAACGGAGAATCACATGCAAAAGACATGCTATAGGTTTTCAACATTTTTAATATAGATTTATTAACTGGCTTAATAACGATTTGTGGGATCAAGTGGCACTACCCAAGGCACTATCATCGCCAACCATTTGCGTCCCGTGCCCAACGTGGCTATCATTACAAGTGCACTTGAATCCAAAATAAAGTTCCGCGTCACTGTTGTAAAAACTACTGTATTGTATATTACAGTAACGGTTAATATTGATTTTTTATTTTACGATGTTAATACTTTGCCAATAACCGCCAATATCTGGAAATAGAGGAATGAACAATATATATAAAGTTGAGAGGACAAAACATGCGGTCCGACTGATTCTTCATAAATTTTTGCGTACCATGGATTTTTAAATTCATAATATGAAACTTAGGATGCTTTTTAGTCACAAATCAGTTTACTTAATAATCAGTAGAATAAACTAAATCGATGTTCAGGAAAAAATGTAAAAAATGATTGACGCACGCGATTGATATCAACTCATCGAATAGTAGTAAAAGTACTATTTCATAATCAATTTATGGGAAAGAGCAAACTAAAACATATCAAAATAGGAAAATTATTCAATAAATTAGGACGATTAACTCTGTGACAATCCTAATTTATAAATTCGCGACGAATGATTTGGCTTATGATAAAAGTAGCTACATCTTCTCCAATCGAAGAAGTACATCCCAGAGAACTTTTACAGCGCGGAATCAAACTCATATGATTAAGAAGTTTCATCCACTCCTCCTTTACATAATTGGAAATAATAAAACAACAACAACAACAACAACAACGTTGTAGATGCGTTTCTGTACAATCTTACGTTGCTTCTGCAGGTCTTTATTGAGCGCGATGATCACCTATGTACATACAAATGTGGGGACGAGCGGAACCGACATTACCGATGTCAGATGGCAACAGCTCGCTTTCTAGAGGCTGTAGCAAGACGACGCCTCGTGTCGTACGAGCGAATCACAGAAGTGTCTTGGTATGGTAGAAATTCTATCTTACCGACGAATTCCTTTTCGCACTAGTCCGCAGTTCCCTTCCCTCATTCCGTCTAGACTTGACCCCACCAAGACCACCCTCGTATATCTCTTATTAATGCGTTGTGAAAGCTCTCTCGATTAGTACTTACTTTTATCCATACACGTATGCATGAATAAACAACCTTATGAAGCAATGGCTCACGTACATAGAGACAGCGGCGCGGCTGCTTATATGCTTTGTAATGATAAAAATGACGAGGGCATGCTACGTCTAATGCTCCTGATGGTTGCAAGAAGCGCTGAAGTGTTGTTTTGGAGAGCAAGAAAATTATAAAATAAACAAGATTCATTACACCATACAGAAATTTAAAAAAACTATTCCTTGGTACCTCATAAGTTATTGATTTCCTCTTAACATACCCATATTATTATTTATAGTTTAAAGGATACAGTAAAATAAAATCCATTTGCAAGTTTGTGAAAAGCCTTTTTGATTTTTCAACCTAATGAATCTTGTAACAGAAATTACTTGTTGATAAATACGACATTTACAAATTTACAAAACTATAAAGTTGTGGTGATTCAAATAGCTGCTATTAAAGTAAAAGACTGTTTTTTTTCAAATTTCTATTACCACATCGTAATGTGTTACAGTATTCTTCTAAATGGGCTAGACTTACTTCAATTTTTAATTTTGAAAAAATAAAAAATGCATGCTCTAATCGATTTTGGTATTAAATTTTCTTTATAATTATTACTTGCGTAAAATTTTGCATACTCTAATGAACATGTCGCAAAAAAGAGTGTATGTTTTCACTCTTAAATTATTTAGGCTAAAATTTTGTATCCAGACTATGATAGCATATGTCTAAATATAATTTCATCTGTTCGTTTTAAAAACATTTGTCAATACACTCGCTACTATCAAATTATCAAATTACATTTGTATTTGGATTCTATGTATGTCTGCTCCAGCAAATGTCATAGGCACCTGACCCGCAGCTTGAATTTCTGTTAGATTTTCGGTCACACTCTCTTTTTCTTCATACTTATATGAAAACTAATCAAGAGTAATTTAATTGTTTAATCAGCTACATACCCTTCATAGCAAATATGAAATTTACTCTGCTAGCAATAATTTTGCTTTTCTAATAAACAAACATTAGAATATTTAACACTGGTATGGAATCTTTAGTAACCTAATATTATTTTTATACTGAAACTTACAACTTTTGCAGACAATTTAATAATGATGAAAAAATATTTGTATGGAACTGATTTGAAAATTTGCAAAATGCACTGAAAAATAGCCATTGAAAAACTTTCTATTTAATATTATAAATAATTAATATTTATTATTAAAAAATACGGACATTGGAGGTTTGTAATAAGAAAGTTACTGGTATAAATCACGTATATGATTTAATACATATCAATTAAGTTAGTATGTAGTCCTTGTCGAATCATTTCCTTTTAGTTTACATATCGATTGAATCTTCGTCGACATCATAATCATTATCTTGATAAATGTATAATGAGTATGAATATCATATCATTTTTTAAATTAAAAACTTTTTACAAGGTAAAATAAATAAACACATTAAATTGAAATTTTACTGGTTTTCTACGAAAATTTATTATTTTCATAGTGTTTATCATATTTTTTTTTCATGCTTTTTTTAGTGAAGATTTAGACAAGCTGTGCTCAGCTACGAGCAAAAATTTGTCGTCTGAATGATACGATTACAGGAGTTTGAATGTTGTGAAAAAATTTTAGTGAGTGGAAACAAGTATACCTAGCTAAATCCTTTGCATGGATACTAACATAATCGGCTGAAATACGCAATACGGTATAAGAAAATGCTATACTTCTCATAAACACAGATATAACAGATGCACCTGCTTGTTGAGTAATCCTTGGGAAAGTATGACAATGAAGGTTTAAACTGTTGTTAGTTTGATTTTTTCTATTGTTCGCACAAAGCAGTCTCCGTTTTTACTTAAAACGCAAAAAAAGATAGTCACCCAATGAAATTTTTTTCAATGATTGATATTTTTTATTATTTGTCTGCATTTGAGTTGATCGATTTTGAGCATACAGGGAGTTTTGTGGTTGTGAACACTGATAGTCACCGAAGTTGTCACATCTCAACAGAAAAGTTACAACTTTCTGCAACATGTACTATACTTTAAGGACTTATTATACTTTATAGCACATGGAAGTATACACATTTAGAAAACAACTGGGGTAGTTCACAATCATTGACAATTCAAACGATTTTTACTAATTAATATATTCATACACGCACACATGCGCATACATATATACATTTTTTAAAAACAGTATTAATGAGTTGGTAAGATGAAATGAATATGTATTATACTTATAAGATAAAGTACGATAAACTATGAATGACTGATTTTCAAACTAAAAATCACTAACCTGGCAGCATAATCATTTTTAAAACTCGATGTTTGTCCACGTGAAACACCAGCCGGTACTTGTATTTTACTATTTTTGTCGATCCCCCCGGAGCTGCTACCGTCATGTAGAGAATTGTGAGATAGCCGCAAGACTTCCTATTGCGACATCCACACGCTCGCTGTAGCTCAGTCGCCAACAATCACTTCTTACGCTGAAAAGAAGTACGTGCTCTTGTATTTCTTTCTAGTCTCACGACTCACAACACGTACAGATATAAACAACGGTAACAGCAGGCTGATGTCTGGCCGAAACAGCGAGCCAAGTAGAAAGATAATGCTGTAGCAGAAGAAGAAGCAGACATCAAATAGTTTATTTACGAGCCTACTGATATTTCGAAGACGAAACTTCGGCAGGAACTGTCTACTCTGACATTAGTAGGGATTTTGCAATACCCGCGATGCAACAAGTTTCTACTTTTTTGGGAGCTTTTGTTTTCTTTATATCGCTTTACACACTCAAAGATACAAAATTTCATTTATTTATGTACAGAAATTCGACTTGAGGACAATGAACTGTCTATGTTAGAGGTTTTTTTTTTTTTTTTTTTTTTTTTTTTTTTTTTTTTTTTTTTTTTTTTTTCTTTTTTTTTTTTTGTTTTTTTTTTTTAGCACAAGACCCTACAACTGTAATTTTACATCGTTTAGTCGTAGTGTTTAATTTATGTAATACATTTCTTGAAAGCAAAAATATCAAATTCAATATTACATAAGAAGAAAAAAAAGAAAAATTACTCCACAATATATTATACACAAGATGTAAAGCATACAAGAAGAACAGTAGTATAATATCGATGTAACTTACTGGACGGAAGCTCGTACGAAACCCTAGTCAAAATATAACTAAATAAAGACAATAAATTTGTTAACTGCAAGCGCGCGAAAAAAATATTTTTCGCAAGCCGAACCATACCAAAAGAATCTCAGGGTCGACAAGTGTCAGCGCGACGCACCACGCGAGCACGTAAATGTAGGTCAGGATGGAAAGTATCTCTTTGCTTACGTGTAATCTCTCCCCACCTCTCCTTCACTCTGGCTCTCTTTGGAAGGTAGGAACGAACCGGTATTATTGGATTTTTCTTTTTTCTCCCTCATCATCTTCTCTTTTTTTTTCTTTTTTTCTTACTTTTTTGCGTACTTTTCTACTTCTTTAAAACCATGATAAATAAAGACAAAATCTAATCATTAACAGACCTTTAAAATTTCGAATAATCATCAACTGCGAGGTTGAATCTCCACAAAAAATTGACTTTTTTTGAATAACACTCTAATTTACCTTGTGTCTGATTTTATTACATCACGTATTTATTATCTAACGAAGTAGGATTCGGATAGTTCCATAACTTTTTCATAGAGTCAGCTCAGTCAAAATGGTTGCTGTTCGACTTGTGATTGGTAAGTGGTGGTCACAAGTCAATCAAAAATGGTACATCATTGGAAACGTTTTAATTAAGCATCGTGGAAAATTTTTACGTTTTGAAAATTCAAATGACTATGATTGTAGGTCTATAGACCATAGTTGGAGATCTTGTTTGTCAGATTAGGTCCAGATGTGATTTTGTGCACAAAATCTATCCACGATTAACTACTTTGAAACCCCGATTAGAGCCTAATCGGCTGTGGGGTATTTTTCTAATGGGACATTAAAAAATACTTATACTGATTGATGACTGAAAGGATTATCATTTTAAAGAACGATCACAATATAAGATATATTACTGCACTGTTTACGACAAAAGGTGAGAGGCAATAGGATATCTATGCAATGATATAGTTTTTTTTTATTTTAGCATTGGTGGAAATTTTCTAAAACTTTTGGAAATTCATATAATATATGTTCAGGATATTTTATTGTTAAGCAATGATCATTAGATAATCAATAGTAAACTGATCAATTCCACGGGTTGAAAATGACATTAAACTGTCCTCGAGAATATCCTCATCACTACTTACTTTACAAGCTTAATACTATGGTTATTTTGTTATTAAAATAAGGTTTAACAAATAGCATAGCTACGAGTACATGAATACGGGAAAATTTTTACATAATTTTTTTAAACTTAAATTTGTATGTTGCATAATCATCAAGTTGGTCTCAATATCTTTAATTTTTCTGTCCCCTACAGAGTAGTTACTTAACAATCATCGGTTGAAAATACTTTAGACTCACGCCAAGAGACTTTTCATATTTTACCCTTGTTAAACAGTAAGCACATCAGCTTAATTAACTTATTTCTAAATTCAAGTCAAATTCACCTTGTCAATGATTTTTCTGCCAAATTATAAGACGGAGTCAAGTCATTTTTAACAATTTGGAGTGTAAAGTAGTTGTTTATTTTTGGAGAATCATAATTTTAGTGAATCTATCATAGTATAATAATTCTATTGCTGCTAGCTAAAGATATAAACAAATCATATTCGTGATGTAGAAAGGATCAACTCGATTATCATGCCCAAGAGGGACTTCTTAGATTACATAGCAAAAAAAACCACTCCTGATTTTCGGGCAAAAAAAAAACTTAACGTTAAAATATAAGTAACTATTATTATTTTGTCGGATGAGAAGATGGTTAAATAGTGCAATTTAACTGCCATACAATGTAGTGCATACAAATAAAAACAATATAATACAGTAATAAAAATAAATTGTTCAAAAAAAAAAAAAAAAAAACATGACAGCTTTAAAAATTTAAAGAATAGAATAAAAAGATTAGGATTAAATTGTACTTATTCTATTCAAGTTTTGACCATGACTGCATAGCTGTAAACTCTTTAACAATCAGTATCATAATTATTTTTTATCCAACTGTTACTGTTAAAAAGTGTGTCCCCACCTGCTATGGATTGACGATTAATATTGCGATGTTGTCGGGGAGTTTTTTTTTTTATAACTAATATATTTTGAACTTTTTAGTTATTATTCCTACCTCAGGCACTTTTGCAATCCTGGTACACCCTCGGTAGGAAAAACAGCGTTCGCCACTCATGTGCATCCGACCAGGGCGGTCACAACAGTCCCTCGGGCGTTGCATGCACATTTGTGATGAAAACTACTATTACTTGCATTTATCAACTACTTATTGCTGACGACGTATTATATAAAATTTTCATTCTCGACACGCGATTATGAAATTGACGAAAAAAGTAGCTTTTCAAATTTCTTGAATTTTTAACAGGAAAGCAATAGGTTTTTCGAAAAGCTTATAAGAAACTTTTTTTTTGAAGAAAAAAATATGAAAAAAAAGTTTGTGAACGAAATTTGAATTTTTTATTTAGTTTGTTTAAACAATTGCTATAAAAAGTTTATTTTCCCAAATATTATCCATCCTATTTCGTCAGACCCATGGTCAAGACATATCCAGCGATACTTCATTTCTTAAAATCTGTCGAGCTGTTTAGGCTGCAGGCTGCACCAAAGAAACGGACATCCATACATACAATCACACATACGAAAAACATAATCCTCCTTCTGGCAGAGTCGGATAAAAATAGTAGTAGCAATGAAAACTGCAATAAAGACAATGATGATAATGCAATGATAGCGAAGCCCAGTGCCTAATTGTGTTGATATTAAGCAGTGTAAGGAAAAAGTATCTAAGATTGTACAATGATGATATCTTAAGTAGGAAAATTACGTGGAAATCCTATGTAATGCGCCAAATCTTTATATGTATAGGTTGCTTCTAATACAAAAGTAAAAAGTCATATTGTCGGAAATGGTGAGAAACTGTATTAATTAACGACACAATGAGCACAGAAAGAGAACTCTGACTATACTTCTTCTCTTTTTCCTCAGCGCAATAGTTGTGCAATTGTTGTTATGGTGGTTTCCGGCGCTCGTGAACTCCTCGGCTACCACTCTTGCAAAATATCTTTACATACTTCTTCCTTTTTTTATATTTAGTAAATTCGCTCTTTTTACCATTTTTTTTTTTCTCATTCATTTTGTTCACGCACATCAACCACTCCCCAGGGAAAGAAAACCTCGGAGAAAATGCTATCTTAAATATGATGAAAAAAGCGCCAGCTCAGGGAATCTGCTTTGACACTTAAAATAAGCTTGAACAGAGGAGCAGGCAATATACTGTAAATTTCAAAGACGAAAAACACATATCTGATGGAGTGCTTTTTTCCTATTTGTTCGTAAAAAATTACTGCTGCCTTATTAAAACTAAAAATGTTTGTTTATTATTATTCACCATCGAAATTTATTAATAATTCTGCTACTACGATTTGGTTATTGCAGACGATCTTTGGGTGAAACTGCAAGCGACAAACCACAGCACCAGACCCAATAGCGGATAAGCAGTGATCCCAAACTCACCTACACGTTTATATATAATATACACGCGCGCATGCGTACGCCCACACTAACACATGTACGCTTACTTATATCTAAAAGAAAAGGGCTCTAAAAAAACACGAGCTGATTCAGACCTAGATTTCATTTTCGTTGAAGAACTTGGCTCGGATCCAACTTATGTATATGTACATGTCAAGATCTTCAAAAAATCATGAACTTGATAGCAAATTAGAACTTATTTTAACATAAATAATAAAATTATACTTTAGTTTCACTTTCTTTCTTTTTTACAAATTTGGTTTCTTCATAGGTCTACTGATACATTACAAATGCACATACTTAAAAATCATTTTTACTCAGAGATTGCATTCATCAATAATTTTTTCGTGATCAGCAGGGCTTGGCATATTTGCTATTAATAATAAGGAAGATTATGCGGGCTTTACTATTAATTAGTTATAAACTAATTATAAAGTTTGTATATTGCTAGGTAAAAAAATATTAGATTTTGTCATAGGTGCAACGTCTCTACCAGGGCAGGGTTCTAAAATATTTAATTTCTCAATGAAAAAATCCTCAATTGAAAGTTATTTCAATTAAGAACTAAATTTAATTGTTAATTGAACTGTAATTCAATTACGATTCAATTAAATTTTTTAGAACCCTGTACCAGGGAGACCACAAGGCCCAAGGTACCTCCGAAGTATAATCGCCTTTCTCAATGCGATTCCGTGGTAAATTCCACTCGTTCTGCCGAGGGTGCAACAAACGTCCAATGATCAATTAAATAAAAACACCCGAATTTCGCAACACCTTTGCCTTGAATGAGCGTTGCAGTTGTTTGTATAGAGTTCTTAATGAGAATAATCTTCTAATAATTGCCGATGACACTTACTTTCATTCTACAGATTCTCTCTGTTTTTTTTTTTTTTTTTTTTTCAGATTACCTTAGACCAAGGTACCTAAATTTTTATTAGAGACGGAAAATATTGTTTACCCCATATGCCTTATTTCTAAAGCCATCTACATTCAAAATGAATTAGTTTTCAAAATAAATGATCAGGTATGTTTAAAATTTGAGAATAAGTTAATAACAATGCTAACTACGATATAAATAAAGCTCAGTGTGATCCCTTGGTTTTAATTTGACGATAATTTAAAAAGTTTCAAGTACTAAAAAGTTTAATCACTACCAAGCGTTTGAAAGTATGATGAGCAAATTAAACATTTATGTGATTAAATTTAAAATATATTTCGATTTACATTGTGCTTAAAAATGATACATATCTTGTATCATATCCACTTTTTTCCCTCCCATTTTAGTTTTGGAACATGAACAAATGAGTTTTTGATCATTCGAACAGAAATCGTACAAAAAAAAAAAAAAGTAAGAGGAAGAGAGAGGAGATGGTGCTAACGGTGTGTATAACAAGACTTGCATCAGTATTCGACCAACGTGAATTCACCGTTACGTGGGCCACCGGAAACTTTTTACAAACTCTCCTTCTCTTCTACTCTCGTTCACATCCTCTTTATTCTATTTTAGGTACAAATTTTTTCCTATCATATTATCTGGAAGGACAGGTATACTTTCGTGTGTGTATGTACTTCAGCGAGAGGGGGAGAACTGAGACGAGCAGGTGAGGGTGCTCTCTTTCATTATATTCTACGATGCTTGTAGGTAGAGAGCGACATAGAGAAAGATACAAAGAGTTTTAGGGGTCTCTACTTTTTCCCCAACATGTTCAATCTCTTTCTCTGTTGTGCAGTGCCTCGTTACCAGTGCCTTGGGCCCGAACGTATGCAGTAAAACATCGTTGCACATTATTCGTGCACTATATTATCTACACAAGATTTAAGAACCACCATTTTCATAAGCTTGATGTGTGCAAATTTGCAGAAAACGAGCACAGTGTCATATTTGCATGCTAATAGGGTTAAACGTCCGATAGATAGCACCCTTGCAATAGATAGACGCTTTGAGAAAAGTCAATAACGCACGAGTTCAAAGTTAAAAATTAAAACATTTGACAAATAATAAGTTGGAGCTTTATTTCAGGAATCCATGGAAAAAATTTGATTGCTTCGTTAATTTAAAACTTTTGAATCACTGTATTATTCTTAAGGTGTCTGTTTATTGAGAAGTTGTCTATCTTTTTGTCGTTTTACCACCAGGTGAGGATTTTTCAAGCGCCAGCTTCCACATTTGACTTTCATTAAACGCGAGACTAATTAGTAGTTTCAGAAAGATTAGTTTATGGAATAACACTTTCTGCTCTATAATTTGGAAAATAAATCACAGTCCAAGAGAAAAAAATTGATTAATACAGAAATAGGCCTCGAGGTATAAAACAGAGATTGTATAAGATAGAGAAACGCAATCTTATTTATACAAAGGTAACCGACAAAAATTTGAGAAAATACTTAGACACAGGCAATGTATCAGATACTACGTGAGGGAAACTCAGGAATATAGATATCTTGACAGATACATAGGGATGACATATAGATTTCGGGTAATCAAAAATCAACATTAAAGAATCAAGTTCCAAATAGACTGATAAACGTAAAATGTATAAGAACAGTGACTGAATAAAAACCTTACAGACGCTTACAGACAAATATCAAAAGAGGCAAAGACAGAGGATGTAGTAAAAAATAGATATATAATTACAGACCTGGTAAAAGATACCCATAGACAAAGACTAAAACACTGAGTTTCAGCGAAGGAGGTGAATAAATATAGAGACAACTGTAAAAACCAAGAGACATTATATGTTTCAAGGTATAGATAAGGGTATATAGGGAACAATAATAAGAAATAAAAAAAATAGATATATTGGAACCAACATACAAGTAGAAACAATATTGCAAATACTAAAAAAAATAAACTACTGGTGTACTAAAAACGATACACCTATTAAAACAGTCAAAATCACACAGACAAACCAATAATAAAACATTTATGGAGCATAAACAAAGAATTTGATAATTAATTAAATTAAATTTAATAAATATTTATAAATAGTAAATTACACACCTAGGGAGCAACAGTAGAGAATGTCTCAGATCTAATGTGTCCTGTTTCCCGAAGCAAAGCCAAGGGTGAACCTATATTACTGAACAGTGGTCGCTAGTACCTGCTGTTGCTGTTGCTGCTGCTGCTGCTGCTGATGCCGCTGAAATAAGAGATTTTTAATGCTGATTTAAAAAAAATAACATTTGTTATTCTAATTCGGTACGATGAGGATAATTTATTGCAACTCTCCCGGGTTGAGCTGATATGCTGTCTTTGTCAAATTTACAATCTTTCTTTTGAGATCCTTTGACATTATTCCTGAGCACTAGTTAGATTTGTTTCAATTAATGAACATTATATCTTTTGGAAAACTTTTTTTGACTAACGTATTAGGGATTTGTACTGTTTTTGCATGCTTGAAATATTTATTTCAGCATGTATCGTGTGACAGTGTGTCATCCAGATTACATACACATGCACTATATAATTATTGGAAAATTCTTCTTATTGTGATCTTGTTACTTATCATTCCTCTTACTCTTTTCTGCGTTGTAAATGGAAAAACGTTATGATTTTATTATAGCAAATTGAATTTAAATCTGAATGGCAAAATTATATTTTTCAACAACATTGTTGTTTTTTCGGAATCATTTTCGTATTGTCTAAAACTATTAGGTTGATCTGCGATTTTTTACTCGTTTGGACCAAATTTGTTTGCAAGTCTTCAATTTGTACGGGATCTTCGACCAGTAATTTTAGTAAAACAAGAACTAAAGATCCTTAATATTTACCTCTACTTACATGACACGTATCTATCTCTTTTCAAGTTTTTTGTGTATATTTGCTAATGTAGCATAACATTTGATTACCCACCTTCTGGATAATTTTTTTTTTTTCAATTTTTTGTTATTTATATTGTTTCTGTAATCATCGTGTATGATTAAACATCTTCAGCTATGCAGGATTTGGATCACATTAAAAGTACGTGTACGCATAAATCCTGTTTGCACTAGTATTTTTACAGAAAACTATAAGCGAATCTTTGGAGTCTCCTTTATATCACATTCTGCCTGTAACCAGATATCAACATATGAGTAGTAGTGCTACAGGTGAAATTTAAGCTCGAAACACAAGAATACAATAAGTCGAATGCGTCCGCAGGTCACCGCAAGTAACGAAAAACCTTGTCAAAGCTTGATGAAGCTCCGAACATTTTTCAGCTATCTAATTTATAATTTTATTTTCCCTGTGACGATTCGTATCTCACCCATCACCGTTTCGCAATAATGCCCAGATTATTGACACCTGTGGAGCGAAAAAAAGCCTGGAAGCACGCGAAAGTAAGATTCCAGGGAAAAAATCACCCCGAACACTGGGCATTTTTCTCGTTGATGAGGGCTCAGAAAACGGCTCCTACATCGGAAATCTCAGCCCCGACCCCAAAAATAAAGTTGTCTCGGATCGCTGATAAAAAAAACAACATCTGCGCACGAAAGTAACGTAATTTCTAGATGATGTGTTGTGTATTATGGTACAGTATCAGCCACCCTTGGGCCGAGCCGGCGCATTTCATATGCAGGGATCGTTAAATAATTAAATCACCGGTCCTTTCACGAACGCGCAAAGTCATCCCTTCCGAGCTTATTTAGAAGGTGCAAAGAGAAAAAC
>JAPYYV010004560.1:986-20035 GCA_030522625.1 Copidosoma aretas
GAGAGCGGGAGGGCGCAAAAGTTTTTTCATTAAAAGGCTCGGCTTGCACTCCCGCGGAGTTTAAATCGAAATAGGAAAGTCTTTAAGTCCCGCAAGCCAGGCTCTTTTGATATTCAAGGAATCCCGCGCTCGCATTCTTTCGCGCCTCCCCCTCCAGCGCGGAGTTTCGCAACGAGAGGAGAAAAATGACCGGGACTGCCTTAATGCATACTACAATATACGGTTCATGACGGGATGAACTATTCGCGGGGGAGAACATTCTTTCGCGCACTGGGTATATTGTGTGTGAACACGGTCGAGATTTCGATGCAGGACTTATAGTTTTTCCGTTTTTTTTTTTTTTATTACAGCGACACCGGATACGTGTGCATGATATTTTACAAACGCGACGGCCACGTGATCGAGGTCCAGCAGTCGAGTGAGTACCTATACACCTAATATATAGCATCGATCACCGTATACTATTTGATAATCACACCCCAACGCAATAACAATTCACAGGCCACAAGACTATCATGCCGCACGAGGCCTGCCTGCTCGAGGACCCCTCGAGGCGTCCCTTCTCCACGCTGATAAGTGAGTTTTCTCGACCCCTTAACTACTGAAAAAACCGCCCGCCCCCCCCTTTTTTTTTTTCATTCAAACCAAAGCTGCAACCACCAATCAAAATCTCATCCGCAGCCTCGACGCTGCACAAGCGCTCGTGTCCCCAGCCCGGCCGCTACACCGTCCTGGACCTGGTCTCGTCGCCGCAGCTGAAAATGGCACGACGCCAGCGGCGCTTCGCCCGTGCCTTGGCTCTGCCGCAGGCCAGCTGGAAGGAGAGCAACGAGGCGACCGGTAATGTCGACGCCGACGACTGTCAGAACGCCGACGTACAGATCGGCTGCACGTCGAGCGGCCAGAACGAGATGATCATCCAGGAGTCGTGCAAGTCCAACGAGATGGGTGAGTCGTCTGTCCTTTTTTTTGCGTGGTGCCGACTGGTGGTGGTGGTGGCCGAGTTGGTTGTATGGAGCAAGAGTCTCTGTACAGTCTCGAGTGAAAATAAATCATGGATTGGTTCGGGGGAGCACTGGATAATTTTTTTTGGTCCATCGATTAACCCGTGCGCCGCAGTTTCAGCGTACTCGTGCCACGGCAGCTGGGAGGAGAACGGCACCTGGTACACGATAGTCTCGCGGAACAAGACGAGCAGCGAGCGCGAGACGCTGTGCGTCTCGATGCGCCTGAGCGAGAGCACCAAAGAACTCCCGGGCAAGGTCGGCAGGGTCGAGCAGCAGGAGCTGTGGCTGTCGAGGCCGAGGAGCTTCTGCCAGCGCGGGGCGACGGATCAGTGGACCTACAAGCTAGCCAATCAGGGTGAGCCTTTTTTGATTATTCTTTTTTTTCACACGCGCGCGTACAACGGCTCGGTGAAAAATATAAACAGCCGCTCCAAAATCGCAGCGAAGCAACGGCCAGAAATTTTTCGCGCGATTTTTCATGATTGCAGTATTACAGTTTTGTTTACGAGTAAAATAAATTTAACGGCCGCAAGAGTCGTGAACTATGAAGTTACTCGCAGTTTTCACGATGATTTGGCGGTTCATCAATAATCACGAACTTAAAGAAATTCTACAGTCTCGTTAATGAAATAATAACATAACAGTGCTGCTGCGAAATTTGAGGAAAAAAAATTTCACCGAGTTAGCTTCAAAATATGAATCAGCCGTTTCTCCGCTGCAGCCTCAAGTTGGCTATTCCTCTGACCAATCGTCAATATTTCATCGTCATTTCGAATCTGTATATATTTTAACAAACCTCGATGTTGTTGTCGCCGCAGGTGTTTGCGAGGAAGTGATGCGGGCAGCCTCGAGTTCGGCCTCGTCGTCGTCCCTGACGAGGGTCTCGGTCGTCCTGTCGATCGGCCTGACACTGCTGTGCAGCATCCTGTCGAGATGATATGTGACCGGCGCACTGCTGCTCGATTACCCGCAGGCTCGCGTCTGAGCACACGGCTCGGCTAGCATAGTTTAAAGAGACAAGCGCGAATGACGTTGAAGATTATATATGTATATGAATGTTATATTATTGATGTGTATAAATGAACAAAAAAAAAAAGAAGAAAAGAGAAGGAGGGAAGAGGAAGAGAGTTTTTTCGAGTCGCAAAGTTTGGTGACTGCTGTCCGATACTGCGTAGAGTATATATATATATATATATGTGGATATATGTATGTGCATGCATTCGTTCGAAGGGTATAAAGACGCGAGAGGAGCGGAATGGTAATATAGTAGCCGAGCGGAGGAGACGGGAGGGAGAGAGGAGTTTTTTAACTTTCGCTAGAGCTTTGTGTACTCCCTCCCCCTTCTCCGTTCTGTGCTGTGTGTTTTGAGCCTTTGTTGGACACTTTTTGCCGTGCGAAAGTTTACTTTGTGCGTTTACGAATTTCAAGCAACGAACTTTTCCATCGTCTCTGGTAGAAAGTGCTGCTAAACTACCGAATGAAAGGGAAAAAGACAAACAAAAAGTGTAGCCGGTGCAAGAGCCGAGGAAGAAGTGATGATGTTTATTTTGTTTTGCGATACCATCATGGGATATAACTTGATAGAATGCTTCTGCCGGAGATGGTGGTTGAAGGTATAAGGTAACGGCGTTGTGTGCCTTTGCGCGATATACAAAGCGACCGACCGTTTCTCAAGCGGCTGATTTCTCTCATTGTTTCGAATCGTGTTGTGCAAAAAAAATTATTTATACAATTTTTGAGCTGTTTGAGAAACAGTTGATTAAACTCGGATGACTAAAAATTTCGGACAGCAGTTTACAAACGTGATAATTTAAGTGTGAAATAAGCGAAAGACGTAAATAAAGTGCAACGGTCTGTACATAATATCAGGGTATAACAAACTTTTTTTCGAATACTTGAACAACGATCTACGACAAAAATAATACAATTATAACAAGACACTAAGATTTGATAAAAGACGTTTTTTGGTTTTTACTCTGTGACTGTGTGCACGTAATGTACATAAAAAAATTTAAATATTGTATAAATATTATTGTATAAATATTAAGACTGTTTTTTAGAGTAACAAACACATAAAGCCGTGAGGAAGAGAAATACGTTAGGATATGATGCTTTGAAAGATTCTCTATGGAATTGCGTACTTATTGTATACATAAAGTTACACATATTTCTTCAATGTATATTGCTTATTATTACGTTATTCAAGTTACTGCGAAATCACAATGTTTTCGAAGCAATGTTTCCTTTATTAATATTTGAAGTCAATAATTGAATTATTTATTATTATCAAAGATTTTTATTTTTTTTTCGTTTGTTTATTATTCAATAATTTATTGGTATTCAGATTGATTTTTTTTGGGTGGAGAGCATTGTTAACGCATAAGTGAGCAAAAACGTGAGGGATTGTAACTGCACCTTTGAAGAATTTCTCAATCGTATTTTTTAACGATCACAAAAAATTAATATTTTGCCACCTGTACGACGAACCGTTTTTTAATAAATGTATCAAACAGCTGAAACACTTTTTATACCATGTAAATATTGTAAACGCATTGTACTCCGATTTTTCTATATTGTAAATTTGTTACAATCCACTTTTGTATTATAGGTCAATAAATTGTAAAGCGACGGTCACTTGACGGCTTCACACCTTACGTCAGCGATCTTTACGATTAAAATTTAATGCTTATTGTTAACGATCGCAGCTAAAGTAAAAAAAAAAAAAATAAATAAAAACAAAACACATGGATAGCACAGACTTTGGGTGTCGGTGGCAACGAAGTTATTTGTAAGTGTACATAGAAACTTAGATATTTAATGGAGGGTAAAAAATAAAAACTACAAGTACATACACAAGATTTATAAATACATACGGAAGCGTGTAACGCTTTCTCCGTATCGGAGACAACTAACTTTATTGCCCAAATTTTCCAGCATTTGCTCTCTTATGCAAATGTTAATTTTGTATTGAGAAAATTTGTAACCAGATAAATGCGGAAAAATTTTTTTTGCAAGCATGTATGACCCACGATTTTTCAATCAAGAGGATATACGTCGGGACTTTTGTCTAGAAACTGTACGAGATTTGTAAAATGGCTATTTCTATTCGATTGTAACGATTGCATACAAAAAAATATAAGTAAACAAAAATATTCTGTACAAAGAAGTTTTATTTATATATATATGACTATATATATACATAAAATACACATGCATATATATTTTTCGTTTATCACTGTGATGAATAACATTAATAATTAATAATATAAGGTA
Organism: Copidosoma aretas; assembly: GCA_030522625.1. Taxonomy (NCBI): domain Eukaryota; kingdom Metazoa; phylum Arthropoda; class Insecta; order Hymenoptera; family Encyrtidae; genus Copidosoma; species Copidosoma aretas. The sequence goes on from JAPYYV010004560.1 coordinate 5,267, forward strand.
TAAGAGTCAAGGCGTTTTGAGTGTTGTTTTTTCTTGCCACTGTATTATAAATCAAATTTTCCCATTCGAGTATAGCAAATTTTTCGGGAGCTTTAATTAAGTAAAGAAAGAAAAATTAATAAAATTTGAAGGAGTCAACAAATGTAAGCGCGAAGAAAATGTGAAAAGTGTATGTGATTACAAACGGTATGAATATATATATATAATATATATAAAAAAAAACGAAAAAGGTTGAGTGCATGAGCCTTTTGCTTCTCTACCTAAAAAATACTATCGGTCTATTTCTATATATCTAACTAAAGGGCTATGCATCGAAAAAAAACGAAAAGAGCGTTACAGAACAAAAAATGTATGGTAATGTCTGGGGACAAGCAGATATTTGTTTTTATACACAACAATAACTTTGTAAACTGAGAGGAAGATTTTTGACTACAAAAATAAAGAAAGTATTGCCAATTTGACGGCAAATTTTCTTACAATAAATAAAACATTGAAATAATAGCGATCTGTTTTTTCTGGACGTTTGCCCGGTTGTACGCTCAACCAATAAAAATTACAACACACGGTACCAATCGAAACGACGACAGTTATTTTTTTCGCCGACTGTCGATTACGGAGATCTAGCATCATGTGTTTATTATTATATTTTGAATACGAAAAAAAAAATATATATATATATATAATTATAAAAAACCATCTGTGAATTATTCTTGCTACCTTTCTATTCCTTTAATTAGGGCAAGCACTGCGATTTTATTTTATAAGATACGATTCATTTAGTAATTTATAATCAGACCAAAAAATTATTTATAATTTCGATTCCTTTTTATAACCAAAATACTTTCCATACTTGAAAACAAAACATTTTTCGGCATTAAATTTGTTTGTGCCTACGTAGAGAAACATATATTATAAACAAGAAAGTTGTGTTTTTTAGTTCCGACTTCTGTCCAGTTAGTGGCGTTATTTTTGTAGCTTGGTTGAATTCAGGAATTACTCCCTGATGAACATTTAGGTTTATTATTCGTGCACTTCTCTGATCAATTGCTAATTTTTATTCCCGGTATATGAGCGAGCTTCTGTGTAAAGTACGGTGCATATTATTTCTCAATCTGTGTTTGCAAACCATGGTTTTCCCACACTTTAAAAGGTTATCGAAAATTTAAAAACAATGTTGAGTTTTTACATTCACATTATTCGTAAAACTGTTGAATAATATTCGTATTTATCATGTTTGCTGTGCCTGTCTCAATTTTTATCAACACTTTTTTTTATCTCATTGCAGAATCAATTAAATTTTAGATTAAAAAATCATACCGCTTCAAACGATGTACTTTTCTTATTTTTATGTCTTTGATCGTGACTTCTTACTTATCTTTTGATATCCCTCGAAATTTTTGAAAAACGTGGATTTTGTTTTCCAATATACAGTGTGTGACGACGACGAAATACGCACTCTAGAAGTTGAAACTGCTGCAGTCTCAAGTTCCCCCCAAAAATAAATCAAACTATCGATCGTAGTATTAAAGTTTAACCTTGCATCCCAATTCTTTTGTTCTCCATAATCGTCAACAAAAACAACAACAACCAAATGTGCTTAGCAATTGCGATGTACCTGGTGACAGGAACGTTGAGCATCATTTGGCAGATTGCCATGGCCCTCGGTATATTTCTACTAACCCTATTGGGCAGAATAATTTTGTTCGTTTGTGCTTCGATCTATACTGTCGCCCGGCCCGCGGTGCACCAAACGGAGGACACACCGATCGCCGTGCCTTTTGTGACAATGTATCCCGAGCCGTACAACTTTGATGACGATTTCGACGTAATGGCTCGAGCTTCGCTGGAGACGGTGCGATCGAGAACTTCGCTGTCCAATCAGAGTTACACGGAAGAAGAGGCGAGAGGAAGCGAAAGTGTTGAGCGACGAGAGTCGGAGCAACTGCCGGATCAGAAGTAGCAAGTTGCGAAAATTCATCGTTAGTAATGTGTTGTACACCTTATTCATTGTTCTAAGACATTCCTCTTTGTTGTACCTTTCGTGTCCCTTCGACCACATTAAATGTTTATTTACAACACACAATCTGTAAGTTTTTTGTGAAAACTTAGGTTTTAAAAAAATTACGCATTTTGAATGGTACAAGTAAAAATTTTATTTCACAATATTTCACTATATTTTGTACGAAGAAAAAAATATGATTTTATAAATAACGTAATAAAAATGCAGTTTTTATATCTCACATACGTTGGACGGAACACGTTAACATGATTATTCAGACTAAATTAATCAAAGCATTTTTGTTAGAAGTATTTTGTAAAATGAGATTCTTGGAAATACCTTTACTGGGTATAAGTGAAACTCGCAGCTAAAGATAATACTTGTAACTTCTAATACTTTGTTCAAATTGTTTTTTTTATGTATAAAAAATATTAAAAAGTTCTAATTAGTAAATAACTAAGATAAATATGGTACTAATTTAAAACTGTCTGTTAACTCAGATTTTTGTTAGCCGCAGTCTCATATTCTGACAGCAAAACTATAAAATTCAACGAAACACTTGCAAAAATGTTTCTTTCACTTATAATTATTTGAAAATTTTAACGAAAATTTCAATAATATCGTTCTCAGAGTAAAAAATCATAAACTACTTGATGATATAAAATTTCATTGGACGGAATTCATTTCATCAACGCAAATCCTGCGATAGTGTTGGCATTCAGGCACTATTGGTAATAGATTTACCAGTCTTAAAATTAAAATTGATATACAAGCATTTTGAAGCAGTTGTTGAACAACCATTGATTACAATGATGATGATTGCTGTGCAATTCATTTAGATACTGTGCAAACTTTTTTAAAAGTATCTCTCTTTGTACTAAATTTAAATACATTCAATAGTAAAGATTATATTACTAGAATATGCTTGTACGAAATCATTTAATATATTCGATATCCAATGGATATTTACTTTTTCCATGGTCAGTATGACAGATAACGAGAACTGGTGCAGATCGGTAGGTTTAATTGACTGGCATTGTTGAAACTGTGCTGTGCGGAGTTGTAGGCCGTGAACCTGCGATCGAGTGAGTCGTTGATGCATTCAAAGATTGCAAAGTTCCAATCTACGGAAAAATTATGAGAATATCAAAGTATTAATGAGGTATTATAAAAATTAACATCATTTTCAATGCACCGTTGAATGCCATGAATTAACGTTTTACAAGTAATATTTGAAAATAAACAAGACTTACTCTCAAATGTGCAAGATCTTCCAGCTTTGTCAAATCACATAACTCAATGTATAATGAGTAAACAATCATCCAGCCGTAGACTGACACTATGGTGAAGATAATCCAAATGAAGGTCATAGTTATATTATAGCCAAAGTACAAGTCATTCAAAATGCTGAAAAACAAAAGGGCGAAAAAGCGGAAAACACTAAATATGGCAAAGCTATAGAGCCAAGGGACCATTTTTTTCTCATATTCTTTTCTCAAAGCTGCAATCAACAGGATGCTTGTAACAAATATTATAAATCCTCCGAGCAATGAGAATAATGCAAACATAACTAAAATGTTCCTCACTGAAAATAAAATTGATTTACGGGAAGCGTTAAATAATTGTCTTTATGCACTAGGCTGCACAATTGTAAAATGTTTTTTCTGATGCTTACCATGCTTATTCCCTACATACACAAAGTCGTAAGATATCCAATAAAAGCCATAATGTACTGATCCTGGGGCTGCTAGTGACAGACAATAGATATCAAATACTGCTGTCATAATGGTGAAAATTGCCAGTAACTAAAAGTTTCAATTAATTCACAAATTATTCCACTGCTTATTTTAATGTAAAAAATTTTTCTATATTGCACAAACCAATGAGTAAATTCCAGTAACCATTGCACCCCTTTGTATGTCAAGAACAAAAGCATTTGTCAGCAATCTCTTCTGGTACCATGGTATCTTCACACTCTTAACAGATCTGGATGACCTGAGATTTGCACTGCTGCGATTGGTAACATGAGAGTACAAGGATGGTGTACCCATGCTCGGTGATTTTTTTCCATAATTCATGTTTGTGATGGTAAATCTGTGAAAGATAACGTTTGTTCATGTGATTTTGTATCATTATCCATTCAAGGACCATTAGTAGTCATAAAATAAAGATACATGCATGAATGCAACAACAACAACAACTTAATAGTTATAGTTGTAGAGTATTAAAATATCAGACCTACAAAAATATGACTTGAGAATTTTCAAACCAATTTATAATTATGTGTCCGTATTTTTACAACTATTGAAAAAGTGAGACAGTTTAGCTTTGCTCAAACACACTTAGGTATGTGTCATACTCCAGACAACACCCACGAGTCCCACGACTGCTGTACACCTGCAGTTTACGTACAACGACAGCCACAAAACTTCCACATCACTCGAATCGTAGAAAACTAATGATAACAATCACACGAAATTAGTAGATCTCACAATCTCCTCACCTTTATCTGGAAAATAAACAACCATTTAACCGTCCTTTCTACCAGTCACTAGACATACACCACAAAATTCTATTGGACACACCTTTTTGGAGCAACAACGCGATTCCCCTACTTACCCTTTCTCTCTCACAGCACAACTAAACGAAGAAATACACCACAAACCATCAGCCGCACTGACCTAGCGAGGCTCCTGCACCTGCAGGTTCACCAGCTAATTTTATAGGTACCAGTAGTATTTCCAACAGCTGGTGCGCAAGAAAGCATCAGCTCCGACTGCTCCGAAACACTCTTTGCGTGTCTTCTGCTGAGAGCCGTGCCCCGCCGCGCGGGGGAGAGGCTTTTGACCGCGCGCGACGTCGACCTGCAGCGTGACGTCGACCATTCACAGCTGGCAACGTGGAAGCCGACAGCCTCGTGTGCATATGTAAACATACAGTAGTATACTTTATACTTGTAACATTCGCTCCAAAAGTTGCCGGATCCACAGTGGCCGTTTTCGTAGCCAATCATGACAGCTGTTTGATTCTATTGCTCCCTCGACCAGTTTTTTTTTTTTTTTTTTTTTTTTTCCTACTGTCGCTCGCTCCGGTAAGGATACTAGTAGAACAATACACGCAGTGCCGTAGAGATGACCCAGCCGCAGCATCACCCGAGTGCCGGGAAACTGGTCTTCTGTGCCGTGGGGATATTCATCTGCTACTCGTACTATGCCATACTCCAGGAGAAGGTCACCCGGGGCAAGTACGTCGACGGCGACAGCATCGAGAAGTTCACCTACATGTTCGCCCTTGTCTTCGTCCAGTGCATCGTCAACAGCCTATTCGCGAAGGGGCTGCTGATGACGGTGATGAAGCAGGGCGAGGACACGACGAGGACCGTCTACTATGCCTGCGCTGCCCTGATGTACCTTCTGGCCATGGTCTGCAGCAATATGGCACTGCAGTTCATTAATTATCCCACTCAGGTCATCGGCAAGGCTGGCAAGCCGATTCCTGTCATGATTCTGGGAGTGCTTTTGGGGGGCAAGGTGAGTTTTATGTCTCTAAAAAGTATATACTTACTCGAACATTCGGAAGTTTTAAAAAGACGGATATCAAATAGCATCAAGCTCATTCTCAAACAGCTGACGTTGACACATTTTATTTCAGACGTATCCGTTCAAAAAGTACTGTTTCATCACTCTGATCGTCAGCGGCGTGGTTTTGTTCATGTACAAAGAGAATGTTCCTACTAAGAAAATCGAGGGCGAAAGCTTTGGCCAGATACTCCTGCTCCTCTCTTTAACGATGGACGGCCTTATAAGCGCAGTTCAAAACAAGATGCACGCCGAACATAAAACAAAGTCCGGCCACATGATGTTCAACATGAACCTCTGGTCGATATTGTACAGCGGCGCAGTGATCCTCTGCACCGGCGAGTTCCTGAGTTTTATCAACTTCCTTCAGCGACACCCATCAGCTATCCAACACATTGTCACCCTGTCGATATGCGGAGCACTTGGCCAGTACTTCATCTTTCTGACGGTCTCGGAATTCAGTCCGCTCACATGTTCTATCATTACAACCACAAGAAAGTGCTTCACGGTTGTGGCTTCTATCATGTACTTTGGCAACTCGTTATTGCCCAGGCAGTGGTTTGCGGCGTTTATTGTATTCTTTGGTCTGTTTTTGGATGCGTTTTATGGAAAAACCAGGATAGTTAAAAAAGAAGCTGCCAAGTAAGGCTAATCTATTGTTTGCATAGGTAATTTTTTTAATTCACACTGTCAAGTGTGAATTTAAAAGTGTGCTCTTCAACTGTCAACTACCTTCCTGTACATTTTTACATTTGGTCTTTTGATCAAGTTGAATGTACCCTCCACTGGGTGGCAGTTGATACACTGAGAATAAGTGGAATAGTTTGATAAATAAGCACAGATACGCGTTTTGCTGCATAATATTTTCAAAGCATTTTCGTAGAAAATTTATACTCGGCTTTTTTGAGCTGAAAAAAAAAGAGTTGTTTATTTACACAATTCATGTCTATATTGTTTAAAATAATGTTATTGTATATTTTATTATAATTTAGATTGAATTCGTCATATTCACATCAGAAGGGCTTCAAGTCCGTGGGAATAATCAAATAGATTCTATTATATCATTATTATAATTTTATGCGATGGTTGAGTTAGTAAGAGCGTAAGATTGTGATAACAAACAATGGCACTTGGAAGGCTTTGTAAACGAGTTTTTGAATTTATCGCAAACTAAAAGCACAGACTTTATACAATATATTGTTTTGATTTTTGCTGTTGTATGGCAAAAATTTAATTTAGCTAAAGTGCAATATTATTTTGTTCACGAGTATTGATATGATCAATTTATACTCATGATAAATGAAGATTTTCCAAACTAGTGTATGTTCTACAAAACGCGCAACTCATTTTTGAGTAAAGTGAACATAAATTTTTTACTGTACAACATCACATCACAATCCGAATTTTCACTTTGTTTGAGGTTCGTGAGATTTTTCACGTACATTGTAAATATAAGTATTGCTAGTATTATATTTCTAATAGAGCAGAAATCGATGAAATTAGAAAAAAAAAAATACGAATAGATTGTAAAAAGTACATTCGAAATTTATATAATTTTTTTAACAAATATCAAATGTACAACCAAACAAAATACCTTCAATAACTTTTTTCAATAAACATCTACAACAAATTTCCCTGTGAACTATGTACACCATTATTCGTATCCCATAGCACAATTCAAATCCAAATAAAATTTTCGAACATCATTCATTAAAAAATTTGTTTTAAAGCTACAACCCGCATACATTCAAATGTAAATTCAAATCTGCATTGAGTGAAAAAAAACAGTCCATTTAAATTTTTAAATTACCCTTTACATAAGTCTGTGCCTGTCGTGAAGTAACAAATTTCTTTTTGTTGTTTAAGAGCACAGCTAATGAGCTATTGAGATACGAGCGATTCATGCGCAACGCAAACAAGAACATCATTAAAATGCAAATCGAGTAGCAACAAAATCAACTAGTAAAATATATTAAAGAATCTGAATTTTATTTTTGTTTGCAAAGCCGGAAACAGAGTTTTTAAAATAGCATGAACGTTCTGCGCTCGTTCGACAGACAAATAAGTGTTTTTTGAAAACAATAGCATAGTATTCATACATTTTGAAAGGACGAAACACACATTCTAAGCACAACATTTGTAGCCATCGGCAGTGCGCGTGCAAGTGCAAAGAGCGCCAGGCAATACGTATGTATAATACATATATAGGATAAGTTACGACGGTGCGTACCTAATTAACCGAGAGATTTGTGATGACGAGTGAAGTCCCTATTTCTGATTGTACTGAAGCCTTGAGATTTCATAACAAATAAAGGCTATTGTGGCCCCTGACAAATCAAATCTTCGATGATTAAAATCATGCTCGAGGAAAAGTGTCCACCAAATATACTCCAGGGTGATTTCGTAAATTGCGATAGTACAAACAAAATACTTAAATGTCAGACCGAGATCTGAATCGCAAAACTGCGATCGTGCCGTATATTTTCGATGAAATTATCGATAAAGTTATACTTGCTGTGTATGAAGAACTATGACATCATTATCTGTCAAGAATTTAAGTCTCGAAGAGCCAATTCAGTGAGTATTATGTAAACAAAAGTTCGTTTCAAAAATACTTTATTTTTATAACTTTATGTACAAATTCGATATCACTTGTCGCGTAACTTTATTTATATTAATCATCAATTTTATTTGCAATTCTGATTTTTACGACTATGAACACTTGAAAAAATCGTGTCATATAATTTGATTACAATTATTGAAATTATTACTGCGCATAATTATAAGATTTCATCTTTCATGAACTGATTAAGTGCGCTCCTATTATTACAATCGAAATAATTGATCGTTTATACTTCGGATTTCGCACATTAATCGTATCTCGAGTAGGCATAAATATTACATAAACAAAATTACGATCAGTCTAATATGAGAGTTTCGCTAAAGATCTTAAAATTGCACATCTAAAATTATATTTTCACACAGTCGCCAAGCATATGCATGCAAAATTAATTTTCTTGTAAAATTTTTCACCCCAATTTTTATGTTTAACAGAGTGTTGATTTTTATTCACATAGCTTAAGAAATTACTATAAACTTCTTTCTACACGTGTAACTCGAGCAGATTTTTGTGTTCAAGTCCTTGAGACCTTTCACGGGTGCCTATACTATTCACAACTCCAACTGAAATATTAAAGCCTAACATAATAAGTTGTTCATTTTATTGGTGAGCACACAAACTGGATCGTGCAATTTGTTACTCTTTTTTAAGCTATCGAGCATTCCCATCATTTTGTTTCTATTTGTATAACTAGTAATCGTTGCTATATCCATATGGAATGTTATAAAAAAAAAAAAAGATCAATCATTGAGTTGTGAAACGAATTTAAATAAAGTTTTATTTTTACGTTTCGGGATTATATCGTTGCCAAAATAGAAAACTCGTATCATCTTGTTTATTAATTTGAAAAATGTATCATCCCTTCGAAATTTCAATCGAATTCAAATACAAGCTTTGTTTTAATTTTTTGAGAACCATGTAATGGATAATTTTTTGTGGAATTTCTCACTTATCTTACTTCCACGCGATAGCGATATTAGAGTACCACACTACGACGCGATACTACGATTACCATTAAGAAAATTGCTCTCTAACATGAATAATTAATTATTCCAGAATCAATTACCGAGGAGATTTTAGAGAATTAAAAATAACGTTTGCCCATCAATTTTTGCACTTAATAATCAGTTGGTGTTACTCAAAAATTTTTTTACCATCAATATTCTTGAGATGTCGTAGTATAAAAATAAATACTTTTGCTCTGAGTGAAAAATCGCTTCTTATAATTCTCATCGTAAAAATTATTTTCGTGATTAACATTGTACCAGTTTTTTAACTGTTCCCTAGGCTTTTCGTAAACTCATGTAATAAAAATCAGATATCCATCAAAGCACAGTATTTCATGTCTTACCCTTCGTATCGTCCGCTATCGTCGGACGCGTGGATTATCGTTATTCCAATCATTGACAAAACCCGACACAAAAGACTATTTTGAAATTAAATCCCTAACGCCACAAAAAATGCACATCACCCCATGAATAAACGATTCCAAGTATAATCGTACGCACAAGTCTCGCTGCGCATCTCTGAAAGAGAGAACAGAACACTCAGTTCTTTTTCGCACTTCGATTCTATACTTTTGTACTTCAGATAACGTCCGCGGACCGATCAACGCGTTCAATCGCGCTCATAAATCATTTGGCGCTTTAACGATCGATATCACCACTGTGACAAATCATGGCGAGCTCGCGACTGTGTTTGCAACACTTAAAAAGTCGACTTCCGACCCTTCGTCCGTCCGTTATATCCTGTAAAATCGACCGAAGTTGTTGGAAAAAACGCGTTCGGAGCAATCACGTGACCCATCGCGTTCCGAAACTATAGACCGATCCCCGAGTGGCGTTTGCATTCCGCGCGGATAACAGCGATTAATGCCTTCGGATAGGAACGTTATCCGGAATTTTCCAAAAAACTCGTCGGCTCGCTTCTTGGAACCATTATACAAATCGTTCGATAAACTTAACGGGCATATAACGCTCGGCTGATCAAAGAATATTCACCCGCGAACGCCGCGTACGAACCAAAATTCGGTCGCAGGTGGCACACAACGGCTTATCCATGTACAGGTGTCCCAACGATCCGCACGCTCAGTAATTATTGTGACGATTGCAGAGACGGAAAAGGAAAGAAAGTACACCCAACGAGCGCGCTCCGCGGATAGTAGATGCACGGATCATGTTTCGGAACACTCGGCTCGAGTGTGACAGATAATGCACGGACGGACCGACTCGGGCATCGGGTACAATATAAGGGGGAGGCCCCAGTCGCTCGCGCGCGGCTCCTCGTCGCCTCGTCGCACCAGTCGCGCTTTCGCGGCTGAGGCGCGCGTTTCTTCGTTCCTCGCGCACTTCAGCCGCACTTTTGTTCCTCGGGACCCCGCGCGGCGCAGGTCGTTGTTGTTGTTGTTGTTGTTGTTGTTGCAGTGCTGAACAATACGCGGTGGTTCGACGACGCGCGGGGAGGAGACCGGAGTTCCGCGGGAGGTCGGATGGAGGATGCCGCGATGGGCCCGCGCCCGCCGCCGCTCCTCGGGACGAGGCGTCTCTTGCTCCTGTCGGCGCTGCTGCTGGCCGCGTCTGTCGGGGCGCACAGCTTGGACGCCGAGCACGGTGAGGATCCACGATCGGAGTCTTTTGTTTTTTTTTTCTCACTGGTCGAGAACGACAATTGAGCATGATATTGTGCTTCGGATTTTTTTTTTTCCTTTCATCATCACCGCGCGCTCGGCCGGGATCTCGTTGTTCCTCGGCGTGTTTTTTCCGGCGCGTCGACCGGTGATGGTGATAAAAATAAGGCGGGTATTAGTATTGGCGGAAAAACATTTTTACCGACGATAAGAGCGACGGAGTTACTTCATCGAACTTGGAGCTTCGATTCAAAGTATTATTACCGCGAGACTCGGGGCTTTCCCGTGCGGACATTACTTTTAAATTCCATTTTTGCAAACATGTACTGTGTCGTACTTTGGATCTGATAGAGTTATACGACTGCTCGCGGATGATAAATTGAGAGAGCAGTGTGTGATTATTCGTCGAGATTTAAAGACATTTTAATCAATTGTTCGATACGATCGGAATATTTTATCGGGCTCGTTACATATTCTGCTGAATTTGGTTTTTTAACGTTACTCGACTCGTAACTGCTGCAGGACGCAGAGTGATCTGTAATTTAGTTGAAATATGGTCTGTTTGTAATTTATTATTCATCGAGTGGCAATTATGCGAGGTCAATCACCCGATTATAAAATGCTAATGATGAATCAAAGTGAATGTTAAAAATTACGAGCAAAATATTATATAATTATGATTCTCGTAATATAACGTAGTGCTGAAACGTAGAAGATTTTGTATTCATTCATTAGTTCGTAATGGGATCGTGAAATGCGAATCATCGAAGGAGAAAACAAATAGAGCGTAAATAAAAACCACATTAATATATATTCAAGAGGGGCATGAACACACGAGCATTCTCGGAATAATTACTTATCATCTGTGTGCTTGAGCTTATTTACCTAATACTCTAAATAATATTATGGAGTGGTTTGTTTTGAAACATTGATGTTGTTTCACTACGTTGTGTTTTTAAATGATGCAAAAATTTATTTGCATCAAATACTTTGTGTTATATTTTCGATAATTTACCTTGAGTATATGTACTGATAAAAATAAGATGGTAGATATGTGTATAATGGAAGATATCCGAAAATTTAATTACATATTTGATTACAATATGTAATCTTATTTTAATTCTTGTTATACGCTGATTAAAATTTTAATAATTAATAAAAAATAAGATAATCAAGTAACAAGGTACGGCCATCATATATAGGACTTTCACCATGACCTACATATACTCCTTAAACATGCCTGTTTTCGTCAGTTGAAAGAAGTTTTCTTGAACTTGAAAAAAAAAAAAAAAAAAAAAAAAAAAAAAAAAATGAACAATCAACATGAAAAAATTATATAAGAGTCCCAAAAAGAAAAATAATAATATATTTGTTTTTTATTTTTATTTTTATTATTATTATTTAGGCGTAAGAAATTGGTTCAACGCTTAAATTTCAAATAATACTTTGCTCTTTTGTAGATATTTTTATTAGGAATTAAAATTTTTCAAAAAAGTAGTTTTATTTTACTGATACAAGCTGTTTTAATTTTCAAAGCCGAGCTTAGCTTCACCGTATCATATAAGTGCTTTTTAAAAAGTTGCGCTTCCCTGGTAGAAAATTACTACAAAAACTGGCTAGAAACTCGTTAAAGAGTAAGTAAAGTGCATACGTGAGATTAACGTGTAGACGAGTTTCTAGCCAGTTATTGTAGTAACGTTTCTACCAGGGTTTCGAGATCCGTTTTAAAAATTTTTGTTTAATCGTATCGTAGGATTAAAGGGATTTACGAAGGGGTAGCACGAAAATTGACACAATCATTCAATGTTTCCTTGAAAGCCATTTGAATAAAATTTTGTAAAACTTGTCCTAAATTGATGCATGTTTTATCTAATGATGATGGATATTGGCTTTATCATGAGATTTAATTTTGGAGTTAAAATAATGCAGTATCCAATCACATCGATAACAAAAATTCGACAAGTCGGTTTATCATCGAGCGCGAAAGTCTCGCACAATAATACAATCATCAAACATAATATGCGCATCTCCGTTATTTCCTTTTTGAACTTTTTTTCCATCGTACGTGCTCGCAGTCTGTTATTTCATTCATAACAAATGAAATCTGACCGATCAATTACTCGATTGGGAAAAAAAAAGTGTGTGTGTGTGTGTGTGTGTGTGTGTGTGTGTGTGTCTGGGTACGTAATCTTTACAATGCACGAGGATGACGGTATTATAAACTAAAACAAACAAAACCGTCGACTCGCGATTTTACGACCGCGACGTTCTTAATCCACCAAAAGCGCGTTCTTTTAACATTGGACTGACGGTTAATCTGTGTTTTTATGTATGTTTTCAAAGAGTAATCCGCTCATCGGTTTGATCTTAAAATCATAATATATAAGCACACGATCTGCATACGAATTTTCGGCAAATCTTTTTTTCGACTGATCGCGCGATAATTAGGGAATGCCGGAATTCAATGCCAGAATGTACGACACATGTATGCCTGAAGACGGCAAATAAAAACGATGGGTTCGTTTTCAAAGTTTTAATGACACCATTCACTACTATACTAATATGTACAAATACTCGTGTACCCCTTATACAAAAGTAACCTCGCCTATTTCATTATTCAGTCGACATACTTTAATTAATTAACACCATCCCAAAGAGCATCACACAGATAAGCTCGGCAAATCCGGCTGTACCTTTGCATGTAAGGTATAAAAATTATCATTGTGAATATCATCTCCATGAAATACGTTGTACTGCATAAAAAATTAGTAAAGCATAATTTCCATGCAAACGCGATTCGTCTATCTTATCTAAAGACGCTCTTCTCTGCATATATATATCTGCACAAATCCTGTAATACAGGGCGGCACTTCGTAACCCCAACAATTGCAATTACATCATTGGAGATTATTCCCATAAAATCCTTCCAACGAGAGAGTATTATATCGTCACCCCTCGCGAGAAAAAAAATTTGGTTCAGCTATCTATACGAGAAATGGCACGATCAGTGGATTCAGAGCACAATTCTCTTGATCTTGCATTCTGACGTGTTGCATAAGACGATGCAAAGGAACAAAATTTATATTAAAGCTTGACAGATGTATAGCAACCATGCCTCTACTATATTCACGCGCACACCTTCAAATCGTGCCTCTTTTCCCGGATCGGCGAACCAAACGGGGGTGATTATAGTACTAACACAATCATCATCATCTCCACCGCCTCATATTTCGCAATCGCATCTATCGTCAACACCGTCGAGCCCGTCTCTCAACTCAACCAAACCCAGCAGCCCCAGCAGCGAGCCTCGCCCAGCAGCCGGAGCAGCGAAACCGCTCGGCGAGCACCCCGGAGCCGCGGGACGCGGAGAACTGCTCGCACCACTCGATCGAGGACTTTCCCCGGGACCCGTTCACCCGAGCCGACCGCCAGCGCGGCGCCGTCCTCCTGCACGTCGCCGTCGGGCTCTACTGTTTCCTCCTGACGGCCTACGTGTGCAACGACTACCTGCTGCCGGCCCTCGACTGCATCTGCGCCGACCTGAGGATAAGCGCCGACGTCGCCGGGGCCACCTTTCTCGCCACGGCCAGCTGCTTTCCCGAGCTCTTCGTCAACGTCGTGGGCACGTTCCTGACCGAGTCGGACCTTGGGATCGGCACGGTCGTCGGGGGCGCCGTGTTCAACACCTTCGCCACGCCCGCGGTGGGCGCGCTCTTCGCTGCTCAGGTTTGTTCCTTGGGGGGTTCTTTTTTGTTTTTTGTTTTTTCGTTTCGCTCCATCTTCGCGTCTGCCGTGGGGTTTTCCAACACCTTCATGTGGGAAATGTTTTTTCGTATACTCAACAAAAGTACGCCCTCGCGAAATGTTTGAATATTTATTCCTTCGAATACTGTGACGCTTTTTTCTTCTAAATTTTACACGTCGTGTGGCGATGAAAAAAAAAAAA
>JAPYYV010004560.1:20062-41505 GCA_030522625.1 Copidosoma aretas
TACAGTACGAATTAACGCGACGATTCCGACATTTGTTTTTATTCCCACGACTAATGCTAGTTTCTCGACTCAAATCAATAAACCCACCCCCCCCCCCCTTCCCCTTTGTACCAATTTATTGTAATAGCTCTCAAACACAGTCACGTTAATTTTCCCGTCTGCGCAAACAGCAATCTTCATTAACTCGCCACGAAACTTTACGCCCTTGTTTCCAACTTGCCTGTATTAAGTACCCCAACAGGGCGTGCCATGAGAAAAAAAAAAAAAAAAAGAAAAAAAAAAAGTACTACACCGGGGGGGTTAATTAATTCGCCCGCACCCTACACCGCGTGAGGGAAAAAAAAAAAAATGACGATCCAACAACGTACTCAAACAGGGCATACGGCTGAGGTGGCAGATCCTCTCGAGGGACTGCATCATATACTCGCTGTCGGTGGGCGTCCTCGTCTTCGTCATGTGGGACGGCTACGCCACCCTCACCGAGTCCGTGGTCCTGCTCGTCCTGTTCTTCAGTTACTTCACCCTCCTATTCGTAAACGACAGTATTATTCGGACTTTCCAAAAGGTGTTTGCCCAACCCAAGGTGGAGCCCACGCCCGCCCAGTCAGATGCCAAAGCAGGTAAATTATTCTCGTAAGAGTGTTTTTCTTCGTGCTTTTCGGCCGGGGCTAATGAAAGACGTATCATCGATTGCCCGGGCTGATGTTTCGTTCGAGGGCCGTATTGTATTTCGTAAAGAGGCTCTTTGCTCGATGAATTTCATCGGAGCTAAATATTGGTAACATCGGACATTACAGTCGCCTTGAATTAATAATGCTCGTTTGGTCTAAAACCTTTCAGAAGCCGAAAAGCACGAAAACGACTCGATGCCCTTCGGAACGTACAAGCCGTACTTTCACGGCGAGCTCGTGGCCGAGTACAGGAACAGCTTGCGGAAACTGAAGGCCCAGTCCAACGGCGAGGCCGGCACGAATCATCTCGCGCCGATTCCCGAGGTCTACGAGGAACCAGGTGAGCGCTATGCCCATCGATCGTTCGCGTACCGGAAACTCTTGATACGAGGAAACTTTTGATCAATTCATTGCTGCGTGTTTTTTTTTTTTTTTTTTTTTTTTTTTTTTTTTTTTTTTTTTCATTTTTTTTTTTTTACCTACTTCGTCTTAACTAACTTTTGTTCGTTTTTCCTGTGTACGTCGAAACGAAATATCGGTAGGTTTTCTCGGGTATACCGGAAAAACGTGATGTCTAATTTGTTTTTTTTTTTATCTTGGCAGCCGTTTCAAAGCACTATGCCCACGTTGCTGTGTTGCACCATGCATTCGCACGTTTTTGTCCGGAAGAACTTGCTTTAATTCTTATTTTTTTTTTTCCAAATTTTCTACTCACAAAATAATAAGCATAGGTACATTAATACCCCGATCGCTTCCAGAAACGATATTCTCATGGCCGTCCAAAAGCTCGTCGGCGGAGAAGCTGTGGTTCGCCTTCACGTGGCCCCTCAAGTTCATCCTCTTCCTCACGATCCCGGACAGCCGGTACAAGCGTCTGCGCAAGTTCTATCCCTTCACGTTCGTCATGTGCGTCATCTGGATCGCCGTATCCTCCTACCTCGTCTCGTGGATGACGACCGTCGTCGGGGACACGATCGGCATACCAGACTCCGTGATGGGGATCACCTTCCTCTCCGCGGGCGGCAACCTGCCCGAGATGGTATCCATCGTCATACTGTCGCGCCAAGGTGAGACCGATCATCTTCTTGTTGCACACGTGTGTCGATCGAGGGTACTTTATTTTTGTTATATCATCGCGAAAGGCATCGGCAGAGCCGCGTGCTTTAAGTGTACCTAAGACCATCTTATACTTATTACGCGAAGATAAGATTGGTGGTTGTTCCAGCTAGATCGGGGATTTTTATACCGGTCCGAGGTGAACGGCGTAACGTGTCGGGGCTACCGATCATCTCACTCGATCGGGATCTCGTTTATCTTATCTTTAGCGCGATGGATTCGGATTCTTCCGATTCGCGGGACTTTCTTACCTGCGTTGTGCGCTTTTTTTTTACCGAGCGTGCGTTGTGCCGTAGAAATTCCCGTATTGGATACTTTTTTTTGGGGTTTGAAGCTGGATTTTGAGTAGTAATATTATCAATAATGTCACAAAAGAGTTGATGGATCAAAATTTTCTTCTTAGTTTGATCTGTCTTTATAATATTATGGTGGTGAACAGTACTAGATTTTATTCATAGAAACCTTTTTTATGCTCGTCCATAAGACTCTATGTCGCTTTTGATTGAAAAATAATTTTTGACGTAGAACATAACAGTATGTGTGACAAATCAGAAAATAAGTATACCAAATTTTAGATCCCGAACAACACATGTAACTAATATTAGTAATTTACTTTCTGCATGGTTTATATGTTGTTACACGATCGATCTTTAGATAAAAGAAATTTAACCATTGTAGAGAACTTTTGTATTCTTTAACAATTCAATATTCTCCGTCAAGTACGATGAGTTAATATTAATGAGAGATAATTTCTTAAAATTCAACACCGTAAAATCTGCAGTCTATTATCTTTGTTATTAGCTTCGATGAACTTTCTTTATTTCCTGTTCATGACACTGAACAATAATGGAAGGCTTTCCAGTTTTTTGTAATCGATTCCTTATCAGTGTGATGCGAACATTTCTTTGTTTTTACGGTCACATTATTGTCAGTTACTCGATTGCACGATCAACTTTTTTTATTAATTTTTATCGAATAAGATAAATCAATTATTTATATTTTTATTTCAACCACAATATTTGCTAACATGTATTCTCCAGCTCAATAAAAATATATTGGTTTTATTAAGATACTTAAATTATCACATTGATATTTGCAATTTTTTACAAAACACGAGTTTAACTCTTGGTTAATAAGTATTACCGCAGCATGTAGGTCAAGCGCCTAGTGAGAATGTACTTTAGTAGAACTTAACTTATTCTCCAACTACAAACTGTTATCAAAACGATTTCAAAATTAGATTATTATTGTAATTATAATTATTTATGTTATCATGATATATACCGGATGAATTTTCAATTTTTTTTCATACTTTTTTTAAGTTTATACATTATCCTAACAAGTAAATAATACAAAAAATACATCTTTGAAAAAAATTGCAATCATTTATCAAATTTGTTTGACTTTTCATGAACCCTTGCAGTTCTCGTAGTTGGTGTAATTTTTTCCCACTTTAGACAATAAATTTACTGGGAAAGAACACCACGTTTAATTTATTAAAATTAAATAATAATAAAAAATATTAATTGAAGCGAATATAAAAGTATTTCTCGATACGGATAATTCGTTGCTTGATAAATTCAGAGAAAATTTAAAAAATTGACAATTTAGTTTACTATCATCACTATACTAGAGCAGGTATGATTTGACCTTCAAAGCTCTAAATTTCAAAGCCAAACACGTTTTGTCAAATCCATGGTACCGAAAAAAATTCACCAGTGGAAAATAGTGTACAGCATAGGTATTTTTCACACTTACCGTTTATTTTCGATGTTCATTTTTGATTCTTTCACACTCGTTGATCCGCACTATTCTTCACAAACCAGTGAATTAATGATCGCAGTTCGACACAACTATGCATTAACCAGAACATCAGTGAAAAAATTTTCACCAATAAATGCGTTAAAAAATTAAGTTCTATCGCCGTTTAGCGTGGTTCTGTCGATAGCCTCGATTGTAGCTCGACTTACCACGATTCGAGTCGCGATCTTTAAACGAGAAGCAGCAGCAACGCCCATCGTTACAACTCGAATAAAAAATTAATATAAATAACCTCTATGCTTTTGAGTCATGGACATCAGCGGAATTTTTTTTAACCGTTGAAAATGTATATCTCAAATTAGATTTTGTTTCCGTTGAAGAAAGTAACCCTCATTTCCCTCCCCCAAGAAGCTTCAAAAGCTCAAACGACTCAACCGAATTAAATTTCATAGGCCACGGCGACATGGCGATGAGCAACACCCTGGGCGCCAACACCCTCGACATTCTCCTGTGCCTCGGCCTCCCGTGGGCCATCAAGTGCTTCATGACCGGCCGCAGGGTGGCCATAGTCTCCGGGGCTCTTGTCTACAGCAACTTGTCGATCATCATCTGCGTCCTCGGCTTTTACGCCGTGACGGCTTTCTACGGCTTCGTCCTGAACAAGAAGGTCGGCGTCGCCTGTCTCCTCATGTACGGGCTCTTCCTCGTCGGTGCGGTCATGATGGAGCTCAACGTCTTCTTCTTCGTCAATCCGCCCATGTGTTGAGGAATCCGGACGGCCGTTCATTTCCCATCTTTGCGACACGTATAGTACAAATGATGTTCGTGCAATATCGTACGTGAAGTTTATTTATTTTTTTCCCCTTCAAGATGACACGGGGAACTTCGAATACTACTCGTGTATATATGTGGGTAAAAACTGTCAGTGCAGACCTTTGGTGTCATAGCTATAATAATAATAATAATAATAATTGTGCGTAGTTTTCGTTGCCCTGTAGTTTGGCTGACCAAGACGAGACATGGAACAATTATATCTGTAGATTTATCACGCGATGACCCAGTTTTAGATTTACGTATAGCTCGTATGTGTATACTCAAGGCAATGGTTAATTGTGATGTTGATGAAAAATAAATATGTTGCGTTGGTGAAAAAAAAAAAAAAAAAAAAATTGTACCATAGTAAAATAACGCGTATGGCATTTGAACAAAGTAAAAATTACGCGAATAGAATTGCGTTTTTGCAGAAAAAAAAAATAACGACGTGTGTGTACGATTTTTATCCCCAAGGCCGCGACGCGATGCGCATTCCGCTCGCCCGCGCTCGATCGATTCTCCCCCCGATTATCAATTCCATCGGACGAGCGCGAGCTGAACCCTCGATCGGCGAGTGGCAGAGAACTTGCGACGACGATAAAAAGAGCGCGGAGATAATGAATTTCAGTGAAAGAGCGAGCCGATCGGGCGCGAGAAAAGTGCGAAGATATAATGGAAAAACGGCGGCGACGCGGACTTTGCCGAGATAACGATTGCGCTGCACTTACTCGGTGCGGTGTATGATCGGCACACGCTGGCCTTTCGATTTCATTCGACGACGCGACGATTTGTTGTTGTACATAAATGGGGTGTGTATATTATTTACACGCGAACGCGCGAATGAGGTATTTTGTGTACATAATGCTCGCTGATTTGTATATATATATATATAAATGTACAATATGTACATACATGTGCGCTAGGCTTCAACGTAATCCGCGTTGCTCTTACTTTTGTTTTTATTTCTCTCAGTCGCATGCGAATGAAAATGTAAATTAACTGTGTGTGTATATATTACCGTACATCATGTACCAATACATTAATTTTATTTAGAAAAATTCAAAGGATTTTTTTTTTTCGATCCACATTCCAATATTTTTATCCTCTCGATCTCGTTCGTTGAAAAATGCAGCGTGGAAAATCTAATTGATGAAATTCCTGGAAAAGAGAGTTGGTGCTTGTAAATAAATGAACCAATACTAGGTTTTTTTTTTTTACTTTTTACTTATTGTTACTCCGTCGTCTTTTGAAGCTTTTATTGTGATAATAAAAAGGCGCCACCCAAGCTCCGTGCCTCCGTGTAACAATGTAAAAACAATTTTTTTTTTTTCTTTCATTATTTATTTCATCATAATTTTCGAAGAGAGCACTGAAAAGATCACGAACTACATTACTGTTAGTTTTACACTCCAGTATCCTGCTGCTGAATATTTTGGCAAAATCGACTTCACGGCTCTTGCTTGTGTGTCCGGACATTCGCTCTCAGGAACGTTTTTACTCGCGTGATTTTATTTTACTTTTTCCCTTCAATAAATATTTCGTTATTTCGAATGGTTCAACGCTATTATTATTGTTATTATTGTTGTTATTATTATTATTATTATAATTATTCAATCGATGTATCTACAAAACTTTATGAAATATCGTATGTATATAATATATTTATAGCTCGTGCCCTTTTGTTGCGAAAGTTTTATCGATATCGTTTATTATTATAATTTTTTTTTTTTTCAGGCTGTTTTAGTCGTTCGTTTTCTCTTTTTTTTTTTTTGTTTGTCGCTTTTTTACAGTGAACGGTTTTCAGCTCGATTGCGATTAGGAATTCAGGAAGTAAGTATTCGGATGTACGCACACAGTATTTCGGTAAAAAAGTAACTACTCATTTCACTCCGCTCGTCGCCAAGAGGATTTTTGCTACGCTCGAGATTTTGACAGATCCAAGCATCACTTACACTCATCGCCTTTTAATCACAACAAACGACTGCTCGATCTTGTATATATATAATTCGTACAATGTTTGATTCGAATTGTATTTTAACTTTTGAACTTAATATAAAGTGCCTAAGCTTACTTTTCATTGGCATAATGATTAACGTTTTAAAATTCACGCCTCACTCTGGATTCCGTCTTCTTTTTTCTTTTTTAATCATAAAAATAAATTCCTAAACAAGCAGTGAGTCACCGATAATCACACAAAGAATACAGAAAATTCTTTAATCAAATTCTATCCAAGTCGTATTTAATGGCGTTCCATTTACCTACTCTCAATATGCTGGATGTAAAAGTTAAAATCCCGGTAAAACCACGAGGAAAATTCGCTCGTCGAATCCAGAGTAAGCCGATTAAACCTCAAAACGGAGCCGAGCTAGTCCGTATATCGAGTTTACTGTGTACAACAATTGTTCTAATGTAAAACTGCTCAAGTCGAAAAGCAATTAAGACCGCGTCGATAAGAACGTGTGCGCTCCGGGATGGCCGCGCGCTAATTTACCTCATCGCTGTTTTTTTGTCGCACGCACAATATAGGTCATCGCCCGTCGCGTCGAGTTTTCCCAGCAATTATCATCCGCTCTTTCTCTGTCTCTCTCTGTTTCTCGTAAACGAGCGCGCTTTTTTCAAACAACCAACGCTCGGCCGACTTGTATTGCTATCATTATTTTGTTTCAAATTTATTTGTAGATCTATTTTTTTAATCGTTCATGTATGAACGATGCTCGCCGGGCGGTGATGATTTCACGCGTCGACGGGTTAAAATTCCTTCAGGGGACGAGGCTTTCGAATCTCGACGTTTGTGACCACGGAGTCGTTGACGCTTGTATATAATATCCCTATATACGTATTTGACGACTCATCTGTGACGTTAAGAAATTCAACGGCTAAGTTTATTCGTTATTTCCTTTAACTGCTAACTAGTGCAAATCTCGTCCATTTTTTACTTAGTTGATTAATTTTTTTTTTCTTTGGTTATTTATTGCGCATGATTAACGATTACTTATTGTATTTCATTGGTGCTATTTTTTTTTGTTTTTCTGATCGAAATTCTTACTGTGTATTTAAGAACTACTATGCATCGCTCGTATGATCGACCAACTAATACTATTATTTATGAAAATGTTATAGAAACTTCTTACAGAAGAAAATAGTGGAAAATTGTATTCCTTAATTGTACCGTATTACAAAAATGCCAGATTCGAAGCATCGATTATCCCTGCAAAAATTTTAATTCGTCGTTTACAATGACATACTCATTTTTAATTTTCATTAGTGTATCCGCTCACTTAATTACAAAGAGCCAAAAAAATGTTTTTCGATGCTGCATTTTCTTTTATTATTCATTGTTTTATCATATATTCTATGTATGCATAAAAATCTAGTAAGGCTGAAAGCTTATCAGCGATCGAGATTACAAACTACTACGAACCTGCGTAGAATTATATGTCACTTCCTCCCTTTCGTCCTCCAGTTTTACTCTGTTACCCACAATTTTCATCAAAAATTTAATATTACATTCGCAAATCACATTGTACAGATTGAATGTTACAATTTATCGTGCGATTTTCATTTATTTTTCTATCTATTTAAAATTGCAAAAATATTTTGATTGACGGCTAAGAGTGTGCTTCATTTGCGATAGCAAAATAATCAGATTCGATTGAATTATTCAACAGATATCCAGGTAAATATCTCCTTTGCTTCTGCGATAAAAAATTATTCTGTACTATTTCATTAATTTTTTATTTTTAATTTCACATGAAAATTACATATAATTTAATTTTTAATTCAACTTTTTTTTTTAAATCACGATAGTTATAATAATATTACTAAGTAATTAATCTGCATATTTTTCAACATTAAATTACATTCAAATAAACTTAATCTATTGTATTATTGTAACGATATATAGACTAATAACCAGCAATATAATTTAACTTTAGGATATTTTCCTGGATTTAATCAAAGTGACTTACTACGATGATAATCGTATGCAATATTGCAAAAACATCTCGATAAATTCGCTCCATCAGACAATCACTCTAATCCTTCATCAATGTTTACTCAACCTATATATACTCTTTTGTTTTGAGTACGACGAAATTTAAAAATGCGGTGATTAATGCGGACAGACGGTTGTTTTTATTAGAAACGCCGTTTTAATTATCTCACTTGTCCATTTATTTTCTAAATTTATTTTTCTTATAACTTACATGTATCGACTTATTTATGTATTATTGTAATAGGATCGGATATTGTAAGCAGTATTTAATAATGAATCAGTCGCGATTTACCTATTCACTTATATGTTACGCTATATAAAAGTTAATTATTTGAGAACGAACTTCCCTCATAATATTTAACAATTTTTCACTTGTCCGTTATCTTATATTTAATTTTTTGAAATTATTTTCTTGTAAAATACGGTATTCGACTTGCTGCGCTTTTGCCTATATATTTTTATTATTTTGTGTATTTTTCCTGCAATTCGTAACAAACTACTTCCTCTATCTTTATTAATACATTAAAAGCACTATTCAAAATTTCATTTTTATCAAATTAGGAAACAATAAAACGATATACTTCCATAAAAAGGATAAAATATGATTGTAATTAATCATAATACTATAATTTATTATCAGCTGTGTGATTTTCATGATTTAAAACATTAAATAAGTTATACATCAATTGGACTAGTTTTTGATGACAAATTATTTGTCTTTAACGTTATCAATTCGGATTCGAATATAACAATCCATCATCTAACAAGCTTTTTTTGGTAGCTACTTTTTGATCGTTAAAATATATACGAAAAATAAATCAATGGATATATGCCTGTTTGTCAAAAGACATTTTAAAATTGAACAATATAATAGATTTGTCATCTTTTCGAGATTGTACCATGATTAGAATATATTAGTATATGTAGGGTTGTTTACATTTTTCATATGCTATTACTCCATGTTGATCATCAGAAGTTGTTTTAAATAAGAGTTTAAATTTTATTTTATTTGTATGGCTGTAATAATCATGAATTATTTCTGCAGTTCATGTTTCTTCAGAAATAGATTGGATTTTAAATTTATTATGATAAAAATCAAAGAGCAAAATAAAAAGATTTCCAGTCATTTTACTTCATTACTAAATTTTTTTTAAAAACTACGATAATTCTTTGAATAAGTTGCATGCGATTAGATTTGATATAGATTTAAAGATAAAAATGTCAGTGACAGACTGTAGTACTTATTTGCTTCGTGTAAACTATATTTAACCTCTTAATACAGGTGGAAATTTTTTTACAAAAATTATCTATCCTATTGAATTTTTCAGTTATGTATAAATTTGATCGATTATTTACTCAAAAATTATGGATTTCAAACCCTCTATCAATATTTATTTTGAGATAAAATTTTTTATATTTAGCTTGATGCGTGGTTACAAAATAAATTAACCATAAAGAGAATGGGTACATTTTTTGTAGATAATTGATCGACAAGATTGATATACATATATTTTTATGTATTTCAACAATGATAAAAAAAATACATTATAATGAATTTGAAAATTAATTATATCATAATTTTTTCTGTTCTTCAAAACTAAGAAGAACTGTTGTGTATAAGACAAGTTTGGATACATTTTATTATTTTGATAATCAAAATAAATAGCAGTTAGTAACAATGAAAATAATTGAGAAAAAAAAAATTTTGTTGTATGTATCTTACGTGAAGTAAAGGGTATAATTTTTGAGTTAATGCGACTTTAATATGTTTCTACTATATGGAAAGGTAAATCGAAGTTTGTTTGTGCCAAAACACCATCGATATTATTATCTGCTTAAAATCTGTCACGTAGGCAGCGTTGAACGCAATTGTCGATAGATAATCTTTATTGATCTTAAGCTAAAAATTCTTTCCCACCCCTATCTTTTGCTATTATTATATATTTTATACATTTTCCCACTTTACTTTTAAATAACAAAGTGCAATTATTTGTCGATCGTCGCGAATCGGATCATATTAAAAGTTTTTCAATTGTATTTTTCGTAAGGTACCTTGTAAATACGATTTTTCGTCATCACTAATTTTGATGTTTAATTTTAAATGCTTTTCCGCGTTTGAAATTGAAGACTTTTGTCTCATTGCTTCTAAAAATTGCGTCCCATATTTATTAAATATACAGTTCATAGAATTATGAATTTTCAGCTGAAATGATGAGAAACTTGTCTTGTTCATTCGACGACTGTTCTTTATCGTTCCATCGATTAAAATTTTAACCCTAGCATATGTATATATTTTAATTTGTATTATTAAAATTATTTGAATTATGTACATATTATATATATTTTTTGTATAATCTACTAGTTTGTTAGTTTATTTATTTATTACTTTGCCTTGTTTAAAAGCTCACGTCCTTGGCCACAGGACGCGATAAACGCCGTGGAAAATGGTAAATAAAGTTGCGCGCCTACAACGTTTCAAAAAAATAAAAAAATTTCGAGTGCAGCCAGTGACACTTTTTCACTGCTTCCGTATGTAACTCGCTTCGCTAACCATCAGATAGTAAATTCATGTTTGAACTTGACCTGAACTTATAACTGATATTGGCTAAATTTCTGTCCGTTTGCCTCGATCTTTTGCTAATTTTTAACATATTTTCGTTGCACTCTGGTCGGCATCGATTACTTGTTTGCATTTTTGTTTATTCATTTATTTACTCTTATTTACCTCTTATATGATAGCAATCACAGTCGATGGATTTTCAGTTGTTTTATCTATATATTTATTTTTTTTTTCCTAAATATAAAATGATCGTAGAATTATCACGTACAAGAAATGGTTCATTTTTTACATATCCATGCTACAGTTAGCTTTCGCGTGATGTTGGCATCAAAAAATCAGTGAGAATATAATTTTACCGGCATATTTTTTACAGAGCAGAAACTTTTTTAGCTAGTGTATATTCTTAGAGAATCGTAAAGACGTGATGAAAATGTTTATTTTTGTCTACCAAAATTTTTATTGCTTTATTTATTCTTTATTCATATATTTATTTTTCATACGTTCTCTCTATAAAATAATAAAATTACTATCTTTGTAGCAATACTGAAAGAACAATAGTCAAATTAAAATGAGTAATCAATTTTTAACGAGGTCAGTGAAAACTAGTTACATAAAGCATTATTTGATGGAAAAAAGTATAAAGCCTCGAATAATTACTAAAAAATCGTGTGGTCAATCAAGAGAGTTCTTACTTGAAATGTAACAAAACCCACGCTAAGTATATAGAGTATAAACACTGTATTTTTAAAACATTACGAGCGGAGGGCTCGTCTTTGCATTGTACCCAATACTCTACAGAGATGTGAAAAAGTTTAATAGCTATTAAAAATGTTCTTCAACTTTATTCCCAAATAAGTACTCTATCATCGCTAGAAAAATGTCTCTATAGCTTAGAGTACAAAGTATCACTAATGGTCATCATCATCATGATTTACTATGAAATATGAGTATATGTCAAACAAACTTCGTGAAAATAAAGTAGTTCAAGCGTAAGTGCAAAAAACGACGGAAAAGAGATTCCCACGACTCGCGCCGGTGAACTGGTGAAAACCGATCACAATAAAAACCGAAAATCCATCGACGAAGCTTTCCATCGTCATCCCAAAAAATCTCACCACCCTCACCATTATCACCATCATCATCATCATCATCATCATCAACAACAACAGTAACAATAACAGCACCTTTCCCTCTACCGTCACAATCATCATCCTCAACAACAACAACAACAACAACATCATCATCAACATCAACAACAACGACGACGACTCCCGCACCCGTGCGCCGCACCCAAAAAGTCCGTCCGAAGGTACGAGCGGGTAGATTGGCAGGTTGATTCGCTTGGGACGCAATGGGGGTACAATGTTATTATTATAATTATAATACAATACCGCTGCATCGGCAGTGATGGGCGACGCCACGAGCATCGCTCATCATCATTGTATCTCGCAGAAGGCGACCTTCTGGGTGGGATCCTTGTTCTGCTCCTGCTGCTGCTCCTCCGACTGTCCAGGCTGCGGCTGTCCGCTTGCGCCGGCTATCGCTGCTATCGCTGTCTCGCTCTTGGGACTACCGGCGAGCGAGCCCCCACGACTGCCGTGGGGGTTGAGCGACTGTCATCTGAGCTGGAGGGTCGAGATCATCGGTGGCCGTATTGGCTTGTTCAGCAGGATGCGCTCGATTTCCGTCATCGTCGCGACCGTCAGCCTCGGGATCAGCTGGAACACGATTGGGGTGTATTTCGTTGACAATAGGGGGTTTTGAGTGTGGCCTTGATTTATGAGTATTTAAAGATGTACAAATAAGTACGAAGGGTGAGTAATTTTATCGCACTTTTTTTTTTTTTTATTCGAGTAGATAAAAAAGTAGCTAATGTACACTCGCTAGGGGTATCATCATGAAAATCATGTATTTTTTGTTCAACTTTGATGATTTGAAAAAATATCTTTACTTTTTCTGCGCGATAGAAAAGGTGTTATTTTAGGTTGAGGTAGGCCAAAATAGTAGTTTTCGTCAATAATGTGCATCTTTCCAGGGATCGTCCTGGCCGGATGCGCATTAGTGGCGGATGCTATTTTTCCTATACCGAGGGCGAACCTGACGTTCAAAAACGCCCGAGGTAGCAAAAATAATGCACACACCACAGGTGAAAATAAATAACGTTTAGATAGCATGTTTTCTGCTTTCGGCTTCGGTCAGCTACTGTCTATTAAAAACAAATTAAATATCCATCAAATTCTATCAATTTAAATTCAAATTTAAAGGCATCTATTGACTTTCATTTATGAAATACAAGTAAATTAGTGATTATTAAAGGAAATGATGAATTTCCAAAAAAATTAAGGCGTTTAATGATGATTAAGACTGGGATTTATACAGTGGTCAAAACGTATCGATTTCTTTGTAACGTTTCAGAAGCACAGATTTCTGTCTTCAGGCACTCAAATACATTAATGATGATTCAACTTATCCACATCGAATAGAATTCATGATAACATGCTCCTAATATTATACTTCACAACGCACGATGGTTTATTTGTATTTTTTTGAATTATTGTATATACATACATCGCGGTGTTATTATTTTTATTTTTGTTATCATGTAATATTGCTTGCATGAAGAATAATATTGCCCAAAAAAGGCAACCAGTGCTTCCGAAAAATTACAAAGAAATAAAATCATCGGCTCTGAGGCCCGTTGTAGTTTTATTATTAAAAAAAAAACAAAACAACAAAAAAAACCACTCGATTCACCTGCAAGCTCTGAATATTCTCGTAGAGCTGCTCGACGTTAGTCGCACCGAGTAGAAGGCACTGAACACTTTCATTCTTGAGGGTCCACGCGATCGCCAGCTGAGTGAAGGTGCAGCCGAGCCTCTCGGCGAACGCGCATATCTCGCGCACCTTGTCCGGGCCCTTTCTACTCTCGGAGTCCATCGAGCTCTTTCGCCACTGCTCCTACAGGTATCGGAAGAGAGAGAGAGTGGGAAAATAGAAGAAAAAACGGAAACGATCACGTGCGTGCTCTTTTGATCACTATAGCATCGTTGATTTTTTAATGATGATGATGATGATGATGATGCATTATTTTTAATAAATATATGCGAGCTAAACCAATTTTTGATGATGGCTATAATTTGTATGTATAATATACGTCTGGAAGAAACGTGTCTAGTCGCTTTTGTACATGTGGTGTGTTTACTATAAAATATGGAACATATATATTCATACAGCGTGTGTGTAGATAAGTATAGTAGTGTAGTGATTGCCTAATGGTTATTCAATTTTTTTTCCTTCGCTTTCTAATGCTTTGATTGTATTTTTTATCATTTTGTTTTCTAATATATCTAGCGTGCAACTAATGACTGATATTCAACATTAATGTGGCTATGGTAAGTTTTTAACACAAACTATATTGCACTACAATAGATTTCAATGTACAGCACTACGTTTTTCAAGAGAATAATATACATATAGGTATTACTTGGCAAGTTTTCATGACTAGATAGATTTCTCCCAGCACTATTATTTTCCAACACCCAAATACATTCAACGATAAACAACTTCAACAATATTACTGGGTTTTATTTGATGGGTTGATTTTTGTTTTTTTGTTTTTTTTTCTAAACATTGATCACAAACGAGATTAGACAAACCTCTTTACACAAAATCTCAGACTCGTCCTCCGTCCAACTGAAGGACTTATTCTAAAAAGAAAACGAATAATTTTTCTGTAGCCTTGGTTTTTTTTGAACAACGTTAATTTAAAAAAAAAAAATTAATTTTCTCTATTAAAGCTTCAGCCTAAGAAGTAGGAAACACATATGCAAAGTATGCCTGCATTCCATTTGATTATTATGAATAACAATAAAAGACAATAATGTATGCTTGTGTATGTGTAAGGACATTGAGCTGTTGCATCAAAATATATATAAACGTTTTTCTTTGTTCTAAGTATTTCTTGTTTCAAACGATGCGCTTGAAAATTTACAATTCGAGAGGCTGACTTACCCTGTACGAAGATCTGGATCTTGGGAGAACGGACATGCCGCCGCTGTCATCGACTCGAGACGAAATCAAGCCGATCGATATCGACGACCAGCACATCAAGCCAACACCTGCGACACGGTTACCAAGGTATTACACAAACTTGTGAAGATTCATTCGAAAAGATTCACGCAAGATAATAGAATAGTGATAAAAAAAAAAAAAAAAATATAATATATATATATTTAAGAACAATTTTCAAGCACAGATGAGACACGATCCATATTTCATTCGTTCCTTGACATTGAATTGAATTTTTTTTAAATTTGTAATCCTCTGATACGAGATATTATCAATAAACGAATCATGTTAATGTTACCAATCTTATTGTACAGTTCCGGCATGTAGAGTTCAGGCTTATCCCTGTAGAAGAGATGATACTCCGCCTGCTCGACTATCGGCGTAACGCAATTGAATTGCCGGCAGTTTGAGTAAGCCTCCATTATCTCGCAGGGCGCCCATCTCGAGGTGCCCCAGTACATGACCCAGCCTTGGTCTATCACGTAATTCATCGCGCGGACGATTTCTGGAACGGAAAAAAAAAAGAAAAAAAAAAAAAAACGTAAAGATAGAGCCAATTTTTTTTACAACTTAATCCTGTAACGTGCATTATACGATGGTCACTGGCTCGCGCGAGAGCCGTCCAAGCCGCTCATCATTTTTTTCCCCCTTCGTTTCCGGGGAAGTATGGATTTTTCAAGTCGTTACGTAACGCGGGCGCGGATCGAAAAGTCAGCGAGGTACGATAAAACACGCGAATCGAATGAAAAAAGGAAAAAAACAATAGAATGATAATAAAAATAATGACCATAGAAGACGAACCTTCCATAGGACACGTGGAGTCGACTTTGTGGATCATGACGATGTCTATGTAGGCCAGCTGAAGCCGAGCCAGGGACGCCTGCACCGTCTCGATGATAAACTTCCTCGAAAGTCCTCGGGCCTCGGATCTGAAAACACACGGCAACTCGAGCAAACAGCCAAGTATAGGTATACACCCGCATCTATATAGGTACTACGGTAAGCGTATAAGTAAGTGCACAGGGATATCGCGACACTCTGCTCCGCGTCGTTCATTGTTCTCGGTAAATCTAGCGCGCCCGTGATAAGTGCATTATCGGCTAAGAGGCTGAGCTGCATACGTATGCAGTGGATGTCGAGATCTACGAAAAACATACCCGAGACGCAACCGAAATTATACGTATACCGTTGTGGAATCTGAAATATGTGGAAAAAAATGTACACGTATCGTGAAAATTGTATCTCCCTTCTTTTGGTATCAGCAAGTTAATTCGAGAATGAGAGGCACTTTAAATCAATGTCCAAAAGTTACGGGGAACATTTCGGTCAAAGTTTGAAAGCGATGAAAAATCATTGAGCACTCTCGGTAGTCCTTATAAATGTAAAACCTATCCAAACTTTTCGACTGAGCAACATGTTCAACTTGACCAAAGTTCGAATCGAAGCTCACTGCAAGCTATGCATATAGATATTTCAACTTTTTGAGTTTGAAGGTACGAGTAAAGCCACAATCGACACCGAATTTTTTTTTTTTTTTTCATGAACGGACTCTTCTTCGAGTAACTTATTGAAGCGTGAACCGAAAGCATTCGCTGTGTAATGGAACAATGGCTTTTCCGCAGATTTCGACATGTACCGCAGCCTCGGCTCCCAAATCCCCTGTTATACCGTGCGGGCCGTCACTCCGCCGCTAAACGCGACTACGCATAATGCGCCAAAGTCCCCGCGATACGATCCAAATACGTAACCTCCCCCCCCCCCGCCGCTCCGCTCGAGCCGAACGAGCAGGAATAATAACAATAGCCGGTTTCACGACACTCGCCCATCATCATCACCCCGAAGATAACATTTTTATATCAAAGGCGACGCGATTCCAGCCGATCACATAATGCATGTACTTGGGATTCCAGTAGATCTTCGTCGTCACGATGTAACTGGTGCGGTTCCAGTTGCGCTTCTGGAGTATGCGCCCGAGCTGGGTCTCGGCCTTGGGCCCGCTGTGGGCCTCGCTCAGGTCGAAGACGTTGATGCCGCTCTCGTAGGCGAGGGCTATCACCGCCTCGGCGTTCTCCTCGGTGTTGGTGCCGTTCACGCCGCCGAACATCGTCCACGTGCCTTCGTGTGCGGATGGGGGGCGAGAAAGAGACATTTTGGTTGGTTTTTTTGTTTTTTGTTTGAGCTAAAAATGTTGTCGGCAACCTTGGTTTTTCAATATTAAAATACATATAATAAACAAGCCACGTTGTGCACGGGGTTGAAAGAGTCCGAGGTGATTTCTGTCGTGAAATTACGGTAATAAATCGTGAAACAGAGTGCGAGAAAAACGTTTCACGATAGAAATTGCCACAATTCCTTTTCTTCGTGTGTATGATTGTGTACTCTGATAGGAGGGGTGTTGCGTATGCGGCGGATGCCGATGTTTGTATAACACTCGGTTTGTCATTGAACGAGACTTTGGTGCGTTTTTTTTCTTTATGCGTTTAATTGTATTATAATAGTGTTATTGGTTGCGTCAGCATTTTTTTCCCTCTCACTTCGAGAGTGTCAGTAGGGGTGTCACGGCTAACACGATTAAGACAATCGCTTTACATGCTCAGTCCAGAAGCACACAATTGAGGTTCGAGGCTTAGTTCGGACTGACGAGTTTATTATTTCGGGCGGAGGTTGTTTTGGCATGCAATATTATTATACTTTATTGTTGTTGGTTTGAAAAAAAAAATGATCACAATAATAATATCCATCAAGTCAAATCGATGACTTTTCTTTGCCAATAATCCGGACTAGAAAGTTTAAAAGTAATAATAATTTCTTCCAACGATTTCTTCTTTTCATCGTATCGGCCCGTAGCAAAAGAATGAAAAACAAAAAATTCCCTGCAAAGAGTTTGCACGAAAAAAAGATCCTCGAGTTCTCCAATTAAGTCGAGCTTCCCTGCGTACAGTGCGATGAAAGAAAATAATCGCCCCGTTATTAATACGCGTCGATCATAATCCCAGGGAAGCAGAGAGTCAGCGATGTAACAAGAGTATAATGTGCTGTTTACTGTTTGAGAAAAAAAAATAGCGTACAAAATATCGTTTTTATCATCCTAAGCCTGATTCTCAATATTTGTGAAGCTTGATAGATAAAAGATCTTGGTTAGTAATCGCCCGATAAGCCTCAATAACTATTGTTTATTGTTTCATACCCCTTCCCTGTACCCGAATATACTTTATTCGTTGGAAAAAAAGTTGGCAACCCTACCGATACCCAAATACCCCGACGACTTGAAGAAAAAAAAGAAAAAACCCCAACAACGAATTTTTATCGACTCTGTTGTTCTCCATCCTTACCGCCGTGTAAGTATAATATACTCCACAAACAAAACGAACTAAAGAGACACGAACGACCATCCGCAGAGTAGCAGAACAAAACACTCATGTCAGATCTAACACCACATCAGCAACGAACAGCACACGCAAAAACAAGAAAAGAAAACAAAAACAAAAAAAAAAAAAAAAAAAAACAAAAAAAAAAAACATCATACGCCCTGGGTCTCCCATCGTCATGTGTGTGTGTTCTGCAAAAGCACCATCATCATCATCATCATCACCACCACCACCGTCGTCGTCGTCGCAGCTGATCCGAGCACCGCCGACAGTAGCACAAGAGCACAGCCGTGGCGCCGATCGACGCGCGGAGACGAGGAGAGCGCGGGTGTGAGTGCGTCCGCGGCCCTCGAGCGCTCAAGAGAGAGGCTGGCTCTCGAGTGCGCCGGGGCGCGAAGGGAAAAAGCTCCCCCCCCCCCCGCGACGAGGGGCTCTTTCCTCTCTTCCGCGGGCGGCGATTTTCCCCCCCCCCCCCCCCCCATGTTCTCCTATTTTCTCGCGCTTCTTCCGTATGTACCGGAGCCGGTAATTCGTTCGCGCGCGCGGCAACGCGTCCTTCCGCATCGCGGGGGATTTATCGGCGCCGGGGGGAAAGACGACCGTTCGGTTCGCGCAGGGCCGTTACGCCGGAAAAATTTCGCCCCCCTCGGCCCGCGGGAGCTCTTCGGATGCTGATTCCGGCGGCTTTAACTTTTCGGATGCAAATTGCCCGGCGCCTGGTGTACACGGAGAGGGGGCTCTAATATACCGCGCTGGTGATGCGCACAGAAGTGCACGTGCAGCACGGCGGGCTCGTACTGTCTGTGCACTTGCGTAGCATCTCGCCGTGCTGGGTTTGTGTACTCGGGAGTCGTACCGATTCGGTACAGGACGGTCGGGCAAACGCGGTATTATACGCGGCACTGACGCAGAACGCGGAGCAGCGCGCGCGCGCGAGACGCCCTTCAGCCCAGAGCGAGGGCCGCTCGACGCACGGCGCGGGACTGAAAAGCGAGGGCGTCGCGCTGCCGAGTGCCGGTGCTCGGCTGGAGCGGTTGCCGGTCGGGTCGCTTTCGAGGAGCGCAGACACACGTCGCTCGCGCGGCGTCCGACCGAAGAGGGCTTTTTCTACTGGCGAGAGGGTCGCGTAGTTGTCGGGCTCCGTAGTTCGATCGCGATTTATCGCTCGCGCGGTGGGAAGGGCTTTTTTTTTCATCCCCGGAGAACCGTGTCAAATTTGATTCGTACTAACCGAGAGATAAGAAAATTGTACCGCTCCCCAAAGTACAATACTATATTCCAACGGAAATCGTTTGCCGCTGCAGCTCGAGCAGTAATGCATCCCGTTCAACCAACATACATCCGGTTTATCTTTCGAAACGGCACAGCGTTGACCGCTAATTATTCTACAATTTGCCCTCGGCATCAACTACATGCTCGCGCGGCAATCCGCGCTCGTAACGCGATCGAACGCTCCGCGGAGCGAGACAAAGCCAGAGAGGGGCGCGAGCATCGGTCGTCGTCTCAAAGCGGAAGTGTATGCACGAGAGAGGCTGTTGCAGAAGCGGATGCCGCACAGAGAGAGAGAGAGAGAGAGAGAGAGAAAGAAAGACACGCGCACTTTGAGGGTGATGACACGAGTGAAGGTGTGCGGAGAGGGATATACACGTAGAGGATGGAGGATATAACGTTATACGAAGGGAAGGACGGTCGAGGGGGTTCGAGCGAAAGAAGAAGAGACACGGAAAGCGTACCTAATCCAACATTGGATACACGTAGACCGCTTTTGCCCAAGTTGCGGTAGCGAATACCTGGCGACGGGTTGTGCTGGAGCCCGGCGCGCTGGACCGACTGGCCGGCCAGGCAGCTCGTCAGCAGGTGATCCTTGGCCCCGGGGGTGCTGCCGTAGTGGCCGCTCGAGTCCGTGCCTGCCCCGCCATTGAACTCCTCCATGCAGTCGAGGCTCGCTATTGGCGCCCGGCATCTGCAACACACGTACGTATGTGTCTGTACACGTCGACATTCACCCACGACCACGCGCGGGTACTATTATTTCACTCGGGGAAACTCGCTCGCTGGATGTTTTTTGGCGCTTGAATAAACGAAGGAACAAAGAAAAAAGAAAAAAAGAAAAATGCAAGCGGTGCGCTTTCGGAATCCGAGTGCACGACGGCGCGCAACAGCTCCGCTGTGCATTCGCGCAAAAGTCGGGAGGCATGATAAAGCGTGTACCCGTGTCTCGAAATTGTCCAAAGCTCCTGTCAGCGAACACTTGTCTCCTGCGCCGCAGTACTAGAAGTGTGAATTAAAACGGCGTTGCGCAAGAGCCTTCGAACGGAAGAAGAAAAAAAAAAAAAAAAAGAATGCCGTGCGGTAACGACGAGAGGAAGCCCTGTGCCCGTGACATTGTCATTTGTGAACGATCACTGTCTGCAAGTGTCTACGACGGAACGTTGGAAACTATACGTACGTTTTCCCCGAAATTGCGGCACAACGATTCAGTTCGGTCACTAACGGACCTACTCGCGCGTAATAAAATAAACGTCACGCCGATAAGGCGAACCAAACGCACTGGCGGGACGAGCGAAAGCCCATCACCGCTTACAATCGTCTCAAGAAAACCCTCCCCGCGTACTTGGCACTTTT
This sequence comes from Copidosoma aretas, assembly GCA_030522625.1. Taxonomy (NCBI): domain Eukaryota; kingdom Metazoa; phylum Arthropoda; class Insecta; order Hymenoptera; family Encyrtidae; genus Copidosoma; species Copidosoma aretas. Next base: position 41,039 of record JAPYYV010004560.1, read on the forward strand.
CACAACAAGTGGGTCGTCGTCGTCCGACCACAATCGAATTCTACACACCCTGTTCCCTCGGCCGGATCGCGGCGAGACCGACAAATCAGCCGCCGCCTCCCCTGCTTTTCTCGCCCTCCCTGCTTCGTCGAATCCGATCACCCCCAAGCAAAACAGCTGCTCACCGGTAAATCGTCGGCAGGGGGTACGAGTCGTCGTCGTCCATGCTGCTCTGCGCGGTCTGGGGCGCATCGGCCAGCTGCTGCTGCAGCTGCAATTGCTGCTGCTGCTGCTGCAGCTGTCTCAGCTGGTGCCTCTGCTCCCTCTCGAGGTGCAGCTGGCGCTCGAGGGCCTCCTGCTGTATGAGCTGCTGCTGGCGCTGGCGCTCGTGGCGCTCGCGCTGCTCGCGCTGCTCCCGCTGCTGGGAGCTGCTGCCGGCCGTGTCGGGGCCGCCGCCGCCGCCGCCGCCGCCGCCGCCGCGCGCCGCG
>JAPYYV010004561.1:0-16502 GCA_030522625.1 Copidosoma aretas
ATGTAGATGCTGACGATCTTGCTGATAACGAAATTTTTTTTATGTAATTAAAACTAAATAATCTATTTTGCTGTATAACCTACAATTTTTAAATTTAATTAAAGGTTTTGGTGAAAATTTGAAAAATGTTTGTGTAGTATATTTATTTAGTCTGACTGTAATTATTGAATAGTAACAAAAAAAAGATACACGAAGAAACTTGAAAACTGTTTGTATTGCCTTTTATTGGATCCGCCATTTTGAATTTCATAATTCTGGTGGAAAGGGGTGGATTTTAAAATTTTTAAAATCAAATTCGTAATCAGCGACCCCGAAAACATATAAGTTGACATGCATCTTGACTATGTTCTAGAATATACGTTATTTCACGTGAGGGGGTGGCCAATAGGGGTGGAAGGGGGTAAATTTTCCAATTTTTTAAATAAAATTCGTAATCAGCGACCCTGAAAACCCCCGAGTAAGAAATTTTGAAACAATTACTTGATTTTTCGAGTTTGGGCCAGCTTTTTGGGAATCGGCCGCACTGTGAGTCGGGGTCAAGGATACTTTTCCCGATGAAAACAGCTCCGAAAAAAACTGAGTGTTTTTCACCGGGAATCGAACCACTCGACCCCTAGAACAGTGCTGTTTCTGAGACTAGCACGCTAACCACCGAGCCAACACTGCTCACTATATGCGAATGTATTTTGAACGTGCTTGAAGGTGTTGTTTCCCTAAAAAGTGTACAAAAGTCTAGGTTAAAGAAATTAAAATTTTTTTAAAATAAAAGTGGCTGCAAGAAATACCAGCCCTTACCAAATTATCCTGCAGACTAACCTGCAGACTTATCTGCAGACTTTCCTGCATAATTCCCTGCAGACATCCTGCAGACTCTCCTGCATGTATATTGCTTCCAAATCCTGCTGACTGAGCTGCAGCTATTTCTGCAGATTCCCTTGCAGACTCTCCTGCAGACTGGGCTGTCTCAAATTTTCAAGAAGAAAAGTAGTGTTTAGATCAATTTTTTTGATGGTTATCAGCCTAATTAGGTGTCATCATCCGGATGGTAACTACAAAACTGGGGAGTTAAAGTGTTTTTGAACAATTTTTTGAAAATAATTTTTTTTTTCTAATTTACAGTTTTTCAAAAATTGTTCGAAAACACTTTAACCCCCTAGCTTTGGTGTTATTGTCCGGATGATAACACCTAATTAGGCCGACAAACCATCAATAAATTTGATCTGGACACTACTTTTCTTCTTGAAAATTTGAGACAGCCCAGTCTGCAGGGGAGTCTGCACGGGAGTCTGCAGGAATAGCCGCTGCTCAGTCTGCAGTATTTGGGAGCAATATACATGCAGGAGAGTCTGCAGGATATCTGCAGGGAATTCTGCAGGAAAGTCTGCAGATAAGTCTGCAGGTAAGTCTGCAGGATAACTTGGTAAGGGAGTGATTCAAATTATTGGAAAAAACAAGAAAAATCATCGTTCAACATAGTACAGGGTTTCTTCCTTTTGTTCTACAAGCTGGGTTTAGTAAAATATTAACAAGGGTAATATAAAAAGTGTTAAACTGTTATGGAGAGAGCGTAAAATATGGTTTTTATTTCGAAAGAACAGCTCGAACGGTTACAGAGAGAAAATGTAAAAATACCCTTTCAGGAGTCTGTAACAACACAAGCTAATACTACTACTACCACTACTACTACTACTACTACTACTTCTACTACTACTACTACTACTACTACTACTACTACTACTACTACTACTACTACTACTACTGCTGCTGCTGCTGCTTCTGGTAATGATACTTGTCTTAGCGTTTTTTACAAACTACACAAGCTATCGGCAACAATCTTTATCGATTGAATGACGAAATAAAAAAATTCTCGATTTAAATACATATAGCAACGAACGTGAAAAATGTAAAGAATGTTTAAAAGTACTACAAATATACTTTAATTTTATTGACGAACAATGAGAACCATTTGTGTTAGTAGAAAATGAGAAAGAAGTAATTAATGTAAAAACGAATGATACCAGAATAACTGATTATTTGATTATAAATACTGTACCTAAAGCTCATAAAAAAGAGTCTGAACTACTTCTAAAGTATTTAAAAAGTAATAATGATAAAATCAGCTGGGATAACAAAGGCGTGGTGACTACTAATGGTGAAAAAATACACAGTTATAAGATTATTGATTTGATAAACGATTGGGAAGACGTAGAAAAACCGTTAGATCTGAAGGTAGGAATAAATTTGGTAGTATGTTGCGTGAAATTCGTACTCTTTGTGAGTTTTTCGGAAATTATGATTGGTGAGAAATCAGTTACGACACTTGCGTCACCTCAAAGATTCGTCAAAAATTGTTTAAGTCGAAAGAAAAAAAAGAGCATGACGGCATCGATGAGTCATCAGCTAAAGATACCAGCGAATCATTAGTCATTTGGAGAAGATACTATTGTAGAAAATAACATTCGTAAAAGTAATGTCGATGACGACAGTGATGGTGACGATGACGACGACGACAAAGAATACCTTGTCAGAAAGAAGTTAGTTAACGCATTTACTCCGGTGCAAAAGGATGCAGGGCAGTGGCTTGGATTGTAGAAATTGATTTTTTAGAAAAACAATACTTTGGCCTCAGTAACGAGGCTGCATCTAACGGTGCTCGAATCTTAGTAAGAGTAGATAACAATATTTCTGCAGATAGAATAAAGGAATCGTTAAAAGGAGAGGATGCTTATACTTCACACAAGAGTATTCAAAGAAAATTTCCACGACTCTTTTACGATGTCAATGCACTAGACGAGCTGTGGACGGCCGATCTTATTTAATTTGCGTCTTTTAAAAATGAACGAAGTGCCATACATTTTTGTTGTAATAGATGTAATGAGTAAATTTGTGTGGGCTTAACCTTTACGTGATAAATTATGTCGTGGAGTTACTACAGCTTTTAAGAAAATTATAGATAATAAACAATATCGTTTTCCAAAGATGGTACAAACAGATCGTGGAAAAAAATTTTAAGAAAGGAATTTTAGCAATGATCAAAAGAAAATGGTATAGAGTTTCATGTCGCAAGCAATCTGGATGTTAAGGCAGCTGTAGTGGAGCGATTCATACGAATGCTTAACGAAAGAATACATTGATATTTTGCTTACGAAAATACTTATCCTTACGTTGATGTATTACAAAATTTAGTTGACGGTTACAACAAATCCTCCCATTCGACGACTGAACTAGCTCCGAGTGTTGTAACTGTATATATTGCACACGTGGCAAGAAAAAATTTTGTAAAGTCACGAACTCTGGAGCAAAAACGTCGTCGCCCTCGTGATCGTCGTCGTCGTGTGAAAACTAAGTATAAAATTGAAGATTACGTGCGTATAAGTCGTGAGAAAAATATATTTGAAAAAGGAGTATAAAATCATAGAACAAAGAAATATTTATAATTATAAAAGTTTTAGAAAGAAGACATTTATACCCATATTACCTGTCTGATTTAGATAGTGAGAGTATTGGAGGATTTTTGTACCCAGAGGAACTTACCCCTGTTTCTAAAGAACGCGTGATTGAACAAGTGCATAAAATTGATAAAATTAGACGGAGCAAAGGAAAAGAAAAAAACAAAGAATACTTTGCCAGTTAGGAAGATTATCCGGAAAAGTTTATCCCGTGGCTATTTGCAAAAGATCTAACAAATTCTTCATAACGAGTTTATAATGACTTTACCGAGCAACAGTAGCATGAACTTTTTTCCAAGTAACACTACGACAAATTTTTTCACTCAAATGTCTAGAGAATTGAGCTCCATGGAAATCGGAAAATTGTAATCTCAGAGATTCATGTACCATGCACTATTTTACATATAAGCCAAAAAGGCGCAGTGATAAGCGAGTCTGATACAGAAAAATAGTGTCTTATTCAACATAGTATCTACGGCTTTGTAGGTAGGTTATGTCAAGTTATAAACAAAAAATGGGAAGAATATTTCGATGAATATGAGGCTTGTTAGCTGTTGATTTGTGATCTGCAAGGCGGATTCGTATACATAGGTTTCCCAGTCGCAGGATCGGGACGTACAAAAACTCGTGGAAATGCTCCTGTGAAATCAGATGGGATAAAACGTATTTTAGAATTCGACGAATTCGACAATGGTATTGTAGAAATTCCGCGTGAACGTGCCGAAAAAAGAGACAATTACTTGTTGTGGATTCACGGTAATCTACCCGCGAGTTTTTCAAGAGCCATTTCTGGTCTACTTTTCATTTATTCTAATATATGTAGGGTAAGCATTATTGATGATACGTTTGCACCTCTAATAAAAATAGTTAACTTAGACGCTAAGAAGGTTGATTTTGGTAGCACGATTTTCAAGGGATATATACCAGTTGCCTACGTACCCCTTCTCAAGAATATATTTCACACAAACCACATAGATATAAGGAATTAATTTGGCAAACCGCTAGCATTCCAGTTTGGGATGCTGACCGTAGGGTTCATTTTTAAAAAGTATTTTTTTTAATTTCATGTTGTAAAATGAGTTTTTACGATGTGTATCAATCACTGTATGGTGAAGGTGGGGAGAGAGGTGTCAAGCATGTGTTTGTTGGTTCGCATGGGCAAAGAGGCTATGGCTCAGGCTCTTTTTTCACTGGACTATTTCGAAGTGCTATTTCATACATCACCAGAAGCGCCCACTGGAAAAGAAGCTTTATCAGCTGGTATGAATATAATTGACGATATTGGTGAGCAGGATCGAACGTTTAGAGAAGCATTGAAAAGTCGCGCGAGTGAATCGGGTGAATGTTTGAAATGCGAGGTGACGAAAAGCTTAATATATTAATATAAAGATCTGGATATAAGACTTTACTGTATAAACGAAGACGAAAGTCTCGTAGCAGAAGCGATAGACGACGCACGATAACGTCTCACGTTAAAAAGAACAAGCATGCATAAAACGAAGACAGAAGAAAAGTCGTGGTTAAGAAAGCAAGAAAGTAGCCAAGGAAAGCAGAAAAGTTAAGCGAGTCGAACGTACAAAGTAGAAAAAAAAGAAGGCACAAAAAAGAAATCCAAAGTGGCCGATATTTTTAGTTAAATGTTAACAATGTATTTTTTACACAGTCTACCGATACTTGTATCAAAAGCGAATTAGATTTATTTTTTCTTCTACCCACACAGACGGCCCTGGAAGCAAATCGTTGGATTCATTACAAACCTGTTTTGTCACTGACAGACGAGAGTCCTGTAGAATTTGTAAATAATTCTTAAAACGAGGACTATTTGGATCTTGCTCATATAATGCTAAAAGCTAATGTAAAATTATCAGTTCTCAACAACGAAACGGATGGACTTGTGGCTCCAGTAAATAATTATTTAAACTTTCTATTCATCCAGGTTGATGTATATTTTGATCAAAAACTAGTGATCCCCCCAAACAATACGTACCTGGATAGAGCATACATCGAAACGTTGTTGAATTATGAACCAGCAGCATAAACGTTACATTTATCGACAAACCTTTGGGAGACCGATGTTGCTGGTGAAATGGATGAAATACCCAGATCGAATAAAAATGCATTTCGATATGAATTTTCAAAGGATGGCAAGACAATAGATTTGATGGACCACTTGCATTGTGATGTATTTATTAAAGACAAACTACTTTTTAATCGCGTCGAAGCTCGTTTGCGCCTGGTAAAATCAAAGGATGCGTTTTGTTTATTAGATGGATCGGGTAAGAATTATTCTGTTAGTATTACTGAAGCAACACTTCTTGCACGACGCGTAAAAGTAAGTCATACAGTTTTGATTTTCCACGCAAAGACTCTGGCCACAACTACAGCAAAATATTCAATCACACGTGTGGAAGTATAATCTTTTACAATGCATAGCGGTATTAGTAGTGATTGTTTGGACAATGTTGTACTGGGTCAGTTACCAAAACCAATAATATTAGGATTTGTTGACAACAAAGTTCTCAATGGTGACAGAAAATTAGACCCGTTTAATTTCCAAAATTATTCTATAAATTTTTTTCATTGTATGTTGACAGAGTTCAAATCCCAAACCAACCGTTACAACCCGTTTTTACTGTTGGGGCACCGATGTATGTTGAAGCTTATGAGACCTTGGTTTTGGGTACAGAAATTCATTACATGAATGAGGGAGATAGTCATGGAGATATAAGAATAGAGTGCGCTAATGCCTGAAAAGTGCATCCGTGGGTGCGAGAGAGACAGATTTGAAAGTTACCCTCTGTCTTTCTCTAGCCGACCACTGTGATTGGCTCCCGCCGATAGTATCTTCTAACATGCATCCATAGAGATATTAGAACATAGCACGCCAGGGGCCTGGTAGGCTGTAAGTGGCAACGATACGCGAAGCGAGAGAGAAGGCTGCAGGTGAGATCCCCTGTGTCCTTGTCTATCGAGGAGTATACATAGCTGTGGTTAGAGGAATGACACGTAATTGTATCATCGGCGTGCAAACTGTATCTCGCTTGGTAAACGTGTTCCTTTCCCTATTTGCCACATTCCGTAGATTTAAACATATGGCCTCTAATGGGCGTGAACCGAGATATAAAATGTTGAAAAAACCGACTTTTTTCCGCTTGTGAACCGAACAGAACAGCGGTTTACTAAAAGTTAATGTACTATTTGCGTATCAAAAATTTTATGCTATACGAAACGTCTTGGCGGTTTTCGAGTAGTGAGTTAATTAAAAAAAAAGAAAATCTACCATCTGTCAACCGCGTGAAATTTTGAAGAATTATTATTTAATATCTCCACATTACGCAAAAAAATTACCATACGTTTTAATTTGGCCATTTTTGAGAAAAAAATGTTCAAAGTCGTGAAAAAATGAGATTTTTGGAGTCTTGTAAGCAAAATTCCGGAAAAAATATTATAAACCGATTAAAACGTTGGTAACGCGGTCTTAGCTTCCTGGGGTGATTACAAGTAATCCACATCAATGCCATACGTTTTTAATAAAATTTCTGCTTACATCGATAAATGATGTCATGGAAACTCCCTCTTGGCTGCTTACAGTTGACAGTATTCGGGGGCGGGTGAAATGGTGTGAAATAAGGTGAAACGGGTTAAAATTTTATTGGAAATGTATTACATTATTGTGGATTACTTGTGAACACTCCAGGAAGCTAAAACCACGTTGCCAACGTTTTAAGCAGTTTATAATATTTTTTCGAAATTTTGTTTATAAGACCCCAAAAATGTAATTTTTTCACGACTTTAAACATTTTTTTCTCAAAAATGGCCAAATAGCAGCGTATGGCAATTTTTTTGTGTAATGTAGAGATGGTTAACAATAATTCCTCAAAATTTCAAATAGTTTACAGGTGGTAAATTATTTTTTTTTAATTTAATTTACTACTCGAAAACCGCCCAGACGTTCCATATGGCAAAAAAATCTTAACTCACAAATAGTACATGAACTTTCGGTAAACCGCTGTTCTGTTCGGTTTAAAAGCGGAAAAAAGTCAGTTTTTCAACATTTTATATCTCGGCTCACACCCATTAGGGGCCATATGTTTTAATCTACGAAATGCGGCCAATAGTGCAAAGAACACTTTCACCAAGCCCCATACAGTTTAAGGTAAACGTCCCCATTATGAAACGCATTTTTGAAAAAAAATTTCTCAGAAATTCATGAAAAATTCCCTGTGTACTGGAATTATAAAATTTTAATGGTTATCGATAGGGTTTGCATTCCTTATTGATTTTTAATCTTTTTAGAATTTTATCATAATTTTAAATGTCTCTAAATTAAGAAAATTTAAGACAATATAGGTATCCATCAGATAAAACACTACATGTTTCAACATTAGGATACGCTTTCGAATGATGTCCCAGTTGATGGAACGTATGTGTTATTTAAATGGAGTTTGTGTGTTTCAATTACCCGAACATCAAGTATTTTTGGTTATGTTTCTAACTGTAACGGTATTGAGACACTGAAACTCAAGAATAGTTTCTTTTCCGTAAATAATCTTTAAATAAAGTATGATATATTTATTAATTGCATTTGCTATTACTTTGATCCTCTTGTAATAATTTTTCCGCGATGAAATATTTTAAAATCTACTAATTATAAGGTGTTCTATACTGTTTCACTCAATGGGACGTGTTGTTTCATAATTGGGAAATTTACCTTACACGCCGATGATACGATTATGTGTCATTGCTCTAACTACTACACATTGCAAATTATCCATAAAGTCGGCGCTACGCAAGCGTTGATTAGACAAGAACACAGGGAAACTCACTGGCAGCCTTCTCTCTCGCTTCGCGTATCGCGAGATTTGGCCCCTAGCATGCTCTATTCTAACATCTCCATGGATGCTTTTATATAATGGGAGCCTGGGAGGGAGTAGAGCAAGACAACAGACGAGAAAGTGTTCAGTATAGTACATATATGTACATATACTTCCAGTATTACTTTCATATTACTGTATACAAGCCAACACTTATCATATGACATAATAATAAATAAATCATAGCATACTTTAACATTAACAAATACCATTAAATAGAACATGTATTCCAACATCAGTTTATAATTAGTTGATCTTTATAAATTATCTGTTACAATTTACACTTTTGTGATCATTCATAACAAAAAAGTTTTAAAATATATATTGGTGATTCTGCCGTAACTGGCTCAGATTGCGTCCAAAGCTCATTACATGCTCACGTATAAAAATTAAATTACATATGTTGACCATCGTCAAGGCATGTCAAGTATCTTATCTCTTTTCCCACTTATTTTTAAGTTAATTTGAGCCAGTTACAGCAGAATTACCTTTACATATGTACGTACACACTTACATTAATATTAAAAAAATTTAATTTATAATTTCAAGATACTAATCCGTGGAATAGATCATAAAGGACTATTGTCCTTTAAAAGTTGTGATCTTATTGTTTTTCATGCGAACTTTTTCAGTAGCGTTATTTAACAATGTTCCTTCATGTTTAAATCGTATATCCAGGTATTTACCAACCACTGGTAAAATGAGCTGAGACCTATGGTCCATCAGCTACTCTTGATCTAGAAAATGCCTGTTATTTAATATATGTCCTGGTTGAGCTTGCAACGTTTCAATGGTCAGCGTTGTGTAAACATTTTTATCAAATCAATTAATGTTTACTCTGATCACTTTTTCAGTAGTTTGGCTTATGTATTCAAACCTCCCCAATTTTTCAAACAAACAAGTTTGATCCCATCTATGGTCTGTAAATTATATTCATGCGTCATATATTTTCATGCTTTCAATGATTTATTGGAGGTTACGATGATTGGTTTTTCTTACGAATGTAAACTGCGAGTACCCAAAGGAGAATACGGAGCCTTACATGTACAGCAATATTTCATTTTCTTCTTCAATTGTATATTGTATAAAAATTTATAAACATTGAAGATAGTGTAGCAAAATCTGTAAACATCACTTTGTTTAAATGGTTTGGCGTCATATCACATCCAATGCACGCCGTCTGCTCAGCACCCTTCCTTATCCCGCACATATAGTAACAACACTGGCAGTGGCGCGAGCGGGAGCCAATCACAGTGGTCAGCTAGAGAGAGACAGAGGGTAACTCCATAATCTGTCTCTCTCGCACCCGTTGACGCGATCACTTATAGGCAGCAGCATACCTTGCGCACTCTATTCTAATATCTTTATGGAAATAGTATTAATAGAAAAGATTATCCAAACGGATACTGCTTGTTTGCGTTTGATCTCACACTCGACATATCTGCACATTCTGCGGGTCACTGGAATCTGGTTTAAAACGGCTCTGTAAGAATAGAAGTTCGTTTTAAGACACCCTTGACAAAAACGTTAAATTGTGTCCTGTACACGTTCGACATCGTGTTAGAGATGGATTCGAATCGTCAGGTATTAGTAGATTTTAACTCATGAATTATCCTCAAGAGCATCACCTGTGCGTCACGTACGCAGCCTCCCCATCATCATTATACGATGTCACCTGCTGTGCCGATTCTTCTCTCTTTCTCTCTCTCTCTCTCCCGTCCTTTTTCTCTTTCATTGCCGCGGACAGTCTGTTATGGTTGCTTAGAGAAAGCGAGCCATAAAGACTCTTACGTAATAAAAAAGACAAATTTTGTAATAGATGTTCAAGTGTTTCACAACAAAAATGCTAATATGTTACCAAAAGACATAGCGGTAATAGTAGTCGATACCGATCTTACTTCTCATTGGACTACGAAACCTCCATATGACACAACAGAATTGACACCAAGGATTTTGGCTACAAATAGTAATCTATCTTGCTATTATCATGAAATCGAGTTGTATGCCAGTAAGTGTGTTTTAGAAGATGTTCACAGTGCTTTGCGTGAAGTCGCAAGAAGTGCACTACACAAGTATGTGCGCGGAAATCAAAACGAAAAAATATTAGAGCAAATATTGGAACAACAGATTATAAATCTAGAGAAGTATAAGTGCCCGACGTTCAAAAATCTTTCACGTTATGATGATAACTTTTGTTGCTATCACGGCTGGAAAAAATAATATTTTACTTGTGCATTGGCATACGCTCATAAAATGCGAAATTAAATAATAAAAAGTCTCCACCCTGAAGGAGATAAAGGATCGTGCGATATGCCGGATGACGCAATAGTTGATAATACTTCTGCTCTAAAACCCACTGACAAAGTAGAAAAATTTGTCGATCAAAAAACATCGCTCACATCTATCTCTAAAACTGCTACTAGTCCTAAAGTTCCTGCAGACAAGACGGTCATCTTGAGCAGTAGTATCACCGGTGCAGGAAGTAGCAGCGTCAGTGATAGTGGGAGAAGATGCGAGGCTATAGTGGAATACGTCCAAATCAAAGATCATCAACTCTCTTTAAATACAGTAAGATATCCGCAACATTTTAGCTCAGACAGTAGGAGTGTTCCCCGCAGACCAACTACCCTTTGTTTGGACAAAGCCGTGTACCCTTGTAGTTATTCCAGACGATAGTCTGAAACCTGGTTCGCATTGTATTGCGACCTATCTTGATTTCAGCGGACATGGAGTTCATTTCGACAGTTACAGGCTACCGCCATTCATCCTACATCACATTGTCCGGCTCAGAAAAAATTGTAGAAGTAACAAGTAGAATATTCAACAACTTTAAAGCACTATTTTGAGAGTATCTGGTAATTTTTGTATTGATTTTTTGTGTTTTATGTCTCATGATTATACTTTGGGTATGTTTTTCTTCTTATTTTCAAGATACATGATGTATAATGATTAACTATGTGTAGATATATTTATTCAAATTACTGAACGTAACATGTTAAGAGATAAACATGTTATTCCAAACTCTTGTACTCAATACTGCAGATGGAAACATTTACTACAAGTAGTATTCAAAATTGTATTTCATATTCAATATAATTATAATAACCGGGTAACTAATGAAATATTATTATTGTATTTTCAAGTATTATAGTTTGAATAAATGTATTAACTGTACAAAACTACTTTTATCTGAACCGATTTGTTTTCCTTTTCCTTATTATTATACTTCTTCCCAATTTTATGCAATTAGCATTCATATCAGCAGCTCACATCTTCTTTGCTTTTTGCCACCCAAACTACAGAAACCCTCAGCTAAACTCTTTTAATTTCCACTCTCCTAAAACTATTCCACCGAGAGATGCGTTCTCACCACGTAAATATGCTCGTCGAGACGTGACTCGGAAGAATCGTGATGCTCCTACCAAACATATCTCACATCTCCCCATGCATAACATCATACTACTTTTCTCCCTCTCATTCTTCGACATCCATCCAAGCCTTCTAAACTTTCTTCTATTTCCCTTTTCTGGTCTCCTAATATTTTTTTACGTTTGTTGTCAACATATGAGTCACCCACTCTCTCACACTCTCTCTTTTTCTCTCTCTCCCTCTCGCCACTCATAGTACAGAGATTCCGTTGTTGTGCATACAATTATGTAATCATACATTTGCAAAGATACCACCCTACAGCGATGAACTATGTGTATGCCTAACCTGCACAATTTGATAACAATTTTTTGATGAATCGTTTATAACATTCATGTACAACCGCGCTCGACGTTCTCCAGGTCCCATCTTTCCCACACGGCTGATCTAATCTCCCGCCAGGATCTGCCTCCGGCGCTGCCCGTGACGTCACAGTGTCTGGTGTAGATTCCCCTCTACTACTACGATCTTTTAGTTCGATCGCGCAATTGACTAAAGAGTAAGGTATAAGCCTCCTTAAAAAATGTTATAAAGTTTTGGCAAGTAGTTAAAATTTTTTTAGTTTATAGACTGCCATTGCAAGAACTTGGTAATAAATTACCGTTTTACAGTTCTTCTTTACTTATTGTTTATCCATTTCAGTTATAATTATTAGTTAATACTAGAGTTAAATTCAAATACCAAATTGAAAAAAATTTCATTATAAAAACAATCTCATTTATACTATTGTTTAATCGATAAAGAATTATTGAAAATGGATAAAAAACATCTTGTATAAAGAAAAAAATTGTTTCAATTAATAATATCATTTACGGCTTAGTACATTTTCAAACTAATGGCAAAAAATGAAGGTTCGGCTAAGGTACCTGATCGAGCCTGAGGCTGGAGTATCAGCTATTGCTATAGCTCTCTCTCCTTCTCCAATGATGCACACTTTTCCTTCCCCTCACTCCTGATATGCAGCACATGCCAGCCGTGCCATAGTGATGGTGGCATGGTGTGGTAAGAGTAGCTGCTGGCTGCCGCTGCCACCGCTCTCCTCTCCTCGATCATTTTTTCACAAAATCACGTTTACGTCATCTTGACCGTTGTGCTCGAAATTTTGCGCTGATGAAAATAAAAATAATACCTCTATCTTATGCAACTTTGCGTGCTCTTTCGATTGGTCCCAGCCGTTTTCCGCTACGTACTTTCGTTCTCGAGTAATAAGCGGTATTTGAAAAATTTGACAAAAAAACGTTATCTTTGCAATAAAGTCCAATATTTAGAGCATTTTTACTATTTTAATTGTGATCAGCGTGGTCGATCATGTAATAAAATCGAAAATTCAGCCGAAGACCTTTTTAAGAGACTTCACACCTTTGTTTATTAGGCTATTAATCTCGGTGCGTGTCAACCTCTAGCTAATTAGATTTTATTCCAGCTACAGAACATTACACACACTACTTATTTCCGTCAGACTCTATTTTTTGAATAATGGCAGTATCATGAACTGTTAGTGTTGGTGCAGACAGTGTTTCAAAAGACCATACAACAATTTTTGATTGTCGGGTAGAAATGTCGTCGACGGTTTCTCGCTTGGGAATATTACTTTGAAGCCGTCTGTTCATCGTGGCTCCATCGATATGCACATTATTGTATGCTGTATAGGATGTTGAACAAGTTCTCGAGACTCAATTATTAAGTGTATCTTATAAGACGAAACTGAACACTTTCAACGCTCGCTACTATTGCTTGAATTTATATGATATCTAAACGTAAAATTTTCTAATCTTATTAAGGGCTTATTTTTCTCACTGACACAAAATTTTATCATTATATCATTTAATTTTACGGTAAGAAACGTGTAAACGATACGAGACAAATTCGACAACTAACAGCAAAGTTCGCAAATAGTTAAAATATAAATTGCATACACTATGAACTCTACACACACATCATCATAACAAGCATTTAATCGAAACAAATAAAATGTATAATAACAAGTACAAACATCTGAATACCATATACAGTGCGTTTGATTAAATATATTACTGTGTAACTTTATTTAAAACAAGCCAGCCAGAGTAACATTTTTCTTATCTACTATATAATGACTGGGTCCCGATACGGCCCCAAGATTTAGTGACCGGGACCAAACTCGGCTATAGGATGACGTAATTAGTCATTCGTTCTGGACCCAACTTGGCAACTTCGAAACTTGGAACGTTGTTTTGTTTACTCAGAATAGGGCTGGACGACATTGATAAGATACGATATTTTGGTAGAATATCGTCTCAATATCGAAATATTGAATCAATTGAAATATCGTCTTGATATTTATTCAATATTTTTTCGATCATATAGTATCATATTAAAATAAAGGTCTTTATAACGCATCATATACAAATATACACCCTCGGGTCTTTGGATTTAAGCTTAACATTATATTTTAAATCTGCCCTGTATTTTTTCTACATAGTTTTTCTTTGTTTCATACTCAAGTTTTCCTAACGTATGTGCAATATAATTTTATCGTTTGATTCATGAAAAATAATCTTTGATCCAAACTGTCTAATTAAGCTCTTTTGTTCAAGCCTAAAACAGCTTTGACTGTACATTGCACCCTACCTGTCGTTTTTTCTACGTTCTACGAAATTTTGTTGTCGAAATCAACACCTCTGCGTCGATGTCCTAGATTAAAACTTTCAATGCCTCCACTTCAAATTGAGAAAGATCTGCTTCCATCCTTTTTTATTCCTAAAAATAACGATTTTCTTTTTCTTGTTGTGTTCTCTTCCAGTATATTGTTTGTACTACATTTATTTAAGTCTTTTTGCTAATGTTTTGTGTCTTTAAAATGCTTGGGGCCTAAAACAACGTCTTTAGAAAATTTAAGACAGTAAATTTTGAGTTGTCCTACTGTTACACCTCCTGTATTATTTCACATCCACCTATTGGCTATATTCTCTATAAATAAGCTTACAAGTATCGGGCTACATAGGTACCCGTGCCATAACTATTTTATTATTTTAAATAAATTAGTGGCCCCTGGCCGTACTTACCTGTTTTTTTGTTCATTTTTAGATCATTTTCAAAATTTTTTTCATTTTTATAGATATCCCTCTCATACATACTTTGAATCGGAAATGTTTTCTACTGATTTTATCAAATTTTGTTTCAAACTCTACAAACAATGCATATACTTTATTGTTGCCTTCCTTTAGTTTGTTTTTGATCAAAATAGATAGTACAACCATAAGGCACCTTGTTCTTTTTTTTTGCTCTGATGCCAGCGTGACTCTCCTTTATAATTTTACACTCCTCTACCTATTTTTCTACTTTTTGAACGATTATGATTGCTAATATCTTGAATGCTTCATTTAAAAACACCACTCTCCTGTAGTTTTAACGTCCTTCTACTCCTTCCCTGCATTGTAAATTTGATTGATTCCTGCTACTTCCCACTCTTCGATAGAATGTGTGTTAGCCTATAAGCTATAAAGTTGGTTTTTAAATTCGATCACCCAAATTATTTGCAGATTCTTAGAATAGTTTTCCATATGTCTGTATTCTTCTCGGTCTTTCTTGTTTTTTGAAAATCCTTCTAGACTGCTGATATTAATACTCCTTTTTTTGTTTCAAGTATAATATGTATCATTGTTGTCTCTTCACAGATTTTAAAATTATTATTTTATGCCTCTTTTCTTATAGGCATCCCTCTTTTTTCTGTTTTAATTTTTTATAACTTACCAAAGCATATTTAAATTTTTCTTTGCTACATCGCTTCGTTTTTATAGGCTTGATTATATTTTTTATCTCTTATTATTCGATTTATGCATTTAATGTTAGTCTTAATTTTATCTTTACTCTCTTTTATTTTCTTAGTATTCTTTAGTTTTATCTATAATCTATATTTTCTGCGCAATTATTGTAAAATCATGTTCATCATTTTGCAATGATTAAGCTTTATAGATAGTATCATTGTTAGATCCTCTGCTAACTGTGTAATTTCGTTACGTAACCTGTCCTCCTTTGTTGTAATATTCGATATTTATTTGATATCTTTATTCGCTCACCTGCGCGCTCTGCTTGCCAACGGCCAAATTTGTTTATTTATAACATGAATCATAATAATAATTCTCGTATAAATATGAAAAATTACTTATAACATTACCAATTTGTTTCTTATTTATTAAAAATGATAATAATTGCTTAATTTTTTATTGTATTGAATGATTATTGATATGTATTCTAATTTTTTTTTAATTATACAAATTTTAATTTTTTTTAATCTTATTTTTAAAATGTTGCTTTTCAAAAACTTGTAATTTGAAAAAATAGAAAATTGAAAAAAACGATAGCTTGGGCTAGGACATCAGACACATACACAGACGTGATTTATTGTGATTTTAGATAACAAATAATTTAATTCAACTTAGCATATATTCCGAAGTGCATTTATATAGAACAAATACAGTACTGTTTTCTGGTTAACTTAGCCGCTTTTTTTTTTTTAATTATTGTTTTCTTCTGGTACTCATAGGACAACTGAAAAGCTATATCGAACATACTAAAAATAATTAGACTTTTGAATAAATTTCATCACATCTATATTGCCTTAGTATAAAATTATCTATATGCTTATACGAGGTGTGTTCAAAAAGTAAGGTGCCTTTTCAAATTTCGCGGGCAACGTACTTTCGATTATCGATTTTTTGGTTTTGTTATGTTGGTACACTCTTCTCGAACATCTGTACCAAGTTTTAAGTGT
>JAPYYV010004562.1:0-16497 GCA_030522625.1 Copidosoma aretas
ATGACGTTCTTTATAATTGTCTGTATCAATGTGTTAAGCATGGAATAATTTTTTTCCAATTTTCCACATGGAATTTTACAAGAAATATTTATTCCGATACAATTTTTCCTGTTGGAAGTTTTTCCACGTGGAATTTTATCCAAGTGAAATTTTTCCGCGTGGAATTGCCATGTGAAAGTCCACGTGGACTTTTTGCAACGGGGTCCTTCAGCAGTTTCAGTAAGTACAGAGGCTCTTTTAACGCGATCTCAAGAAACGCTGCTTCGAGTAAAGGCTTCTCATTCCGCCGGTGCTGTGGGCACATCAGTTTCAGCAATCCATGCGCAGTTCCTCTTACTTTTTGCTCCGCTTTTTTTTTCATTTCCATGGTATTTACCGCAGCGAGTGCTGAGCTTTATACGTTAATATACTCTGTACGTAAAACTCTCTAATGGGGAGTCGATAATGAGTGTTAGGAATTAGTGCACCAGACCATTCCCACATATGTTGTTTGAATGTTTTATAAACGCTGCTCGTCGTTATTGATAGTAACTTCTGGTTTCCTTAAACATTAGTCAACCTCGAAATAGTGAAACGATATGGAGTTGCCGTACGGATGATAACACCTCAAGTTGGAGACTCAAGCTGATTAGCCTCAATTATGTCCATAATGATAAAACCGGTTTTTTGAAATCCGTCAGAATATGAACTGACACGGAACAAACTATACTGTCGTCAAGGAATCGAATTTGAGAAAGAATAACTCGAGTATACACATGTACGAAAAAATGCCTCAGGATCCGTCAGAACCCAATGTTACCCAGTAGAAATGGCGACCGAAAGTGCTCGAGATAGATCCCAGCTAATCAGAGCGCTCACAATTTGATGTACGTATCAATGTTTCAGGGGCGCTCCGATTAATCGGAGTCCATCCGTTGCACTTCCAGTCACCATCCCCATCCAAGCCTAGCCTCGGCATATTCCTCAAACGATGGAGCTCATGGTACACCATCGCTGTCTCGTGGAACTCTTATTGTACAGTGATCGCAGACCCGAAAGGCACAAGGCTCATCATTCCTGAACGATAACGCACGTCTCGTCCCCGCGAAACAGTGCCAGCTCGGCAAAATGGCACCGGCGATTTCGCGAAACCGAGAAGCCGCGCGGAAGCCTCGTCATCGGCGATACAACGGCGCTCAACGCGAGAAATGGCCCAACTGCCAAAGTATATACTAGGCGCGAGAGCAGAATCGCTAAATCACCGCGGGACACCTGCATTGTCATGCACAGTCGGTCCGTGCACCCGTAGATGCGTCGTACACGCGCCGCGCGCACGAGTCTCGATTTCCCGCCGGACTCTTGCGTACTCGCGAGACAACGAGTCCCGCCCCCGCGACCGACGGCCTCGACTTCCTCGCAGTGGTGGTGTATCGATCCGCCGTGTTCGCCGATCGAACCCATCGAATCGACGAGCCGCGGCGAAAGGGACAAAAAAAGGCACGCGGGGGAACGGAGCTACGGAGCGGGCACGAAATTTCGGGGAGCGGCCGCCGGCTGAGAAATTCTTTCATCGGCGCCGCTCCTCGAGACGCTCGGGACTCCCGCGAGGGGGATGCTCGATTAAGACGGAATCAGGAAAGCTCGGGGGACTACTGCATTGGCGTTCGGGCGCAGAGGGGTGTGCGAGATAAACTGACGCTTCCGTGGCCCGTTGGTCCTGTCCACGCGTACTCCTGATGAGAGCCCCGACGCCTCAGCTGACGCGCTGTTATAGGATGCTCCGCCGCGCGTCGATGGACTGCTCTGCGTACATGGATGGGAAAAACAATTTTTACGCACAAGCACGTTCCCGGACATAATTGTGCGCATTGCACGTTCGTCATTCGACAAAGACTTTCGACTTTGTTATTCCAAGTCCCAGCAATGTCTGATATTGCACATTCAACGATTCAAGTTTTCCATCACCCAAATCTTTTGCCTAAGGTGGCAATAAAATTGTGATCCGATGGTCGATGGATGGTCGATGTACCGTGATCCGTCCATTGAGAAAATTTCATTTTTGACGATGTACGGAGTCGATATATACATTTTTCAATACCTTCATTCCCCGGCATCTAAAATTGATCGACGAGTGGGACTTTTTGCTGCGTTTCAGGAAGGTTGAACGATTTTTTTTTTCAAATCAATTACCGTGCAATGATTCGGATGTGGCCGCAAACTGCGACAATAATTTCAAACAGCATGATCTGATTTTTCTCTTGTAATAACGCAATCAACCCTCGAACGCTCGGATCAGACGGTTATCAGAATAATGAACAGATTATCAGCGTTGCAATTTTACATTGATCGTGACTCCTGCAAATCTATGCAAGAAGGCGATCTCGACATAAAAGTCTCGGCCGAGGTTTAACAAAGGGTATATACATCTGAACTCAATTCACGTCTCGCGTGCGAAGTAAATTTTTAACGGACGCAAAAATGATTTTCTAGTCGAGGAAAAAAGCAATTCATTGTCATAATATTATAATACGTACACGCACTATCGATCGCCATTCCGTTGCGGCATGCGCGTGTTCACATTCACATAGGTATATCCGACGTTTCGTACAGCTGCAGTGGTAAAACTTCAATAAATTACTTGTATGAAATGGATTATGCAAAGCCTTCGCTGCAACTTTTTCTCTTATTCCAGTGCAATAATTACTCCGCGCGTATCTGACGAGGGGATTCAAATGATTACGATTATACTGCGCAAAATTAATTAACGAGGCATTCAGGATCTTAATATGCATTAATTATACGAGCACGCGCTGTATGCTCGATGATGATGATAGTAATAATAATAATAATAATAATAATAATAATAATAATAATAACAATAACAATAAAAAAAAACCAACCATCTCTATCTCTATCGCGCAAACTCGGCGTTTATCACCGCGCGCGAAAGTCCTTCCACCGGTCGATAAGTATTATACAAGTATACACAGCGGCGCACTTATCGTCGCTCCCTCCATACCCGGCGTGATATCTACTTGCAAGCAATATCGATACAATTTAATTTATCCAATCCGAGATAGGATATACATAGGCGCGCGCGATCATTTGCATCGCCGGGTATACGGGATGCCTATGTGCGTTCCGGGTGAAGGTATGCGCGTAAAAGTAAGTACATACTTTCGCGCGAGTAACTCACTCGAATATGGCATTGAGTCCGCTCGACTGTTGCTCGACTGAGTCGCCGAAGGAAATAATCTGTAGTCGATGGAGACCTATATACGTATACCCTATATACACTCACACAGACGCAAGGTTTAGAGACTCCCCCCCTCCCCCGCGCTCGAGCAAAGCGCGCGCGAATAAAAATTACGGACGCGGGGGAGAGCGTTGAGTCGCCCTCCCGATAAGGACTCGCTCTTATACGTCGAGGAGAACCCTCCGGAGTCTAATTGTCGATTAAGCTTTCGCTTACGCGCTGCCTATCATAAGTACGTATTGTATGGGTACAAGTATGCGGAATCTCTTCGGCACCGACGACTTCGGTGTGGTGCTAAATGGACTGCTGTATACCGGAGGTTGTGCCGATCGATGTTACAAGGTCGGCCAGGGAGGTGTATGGCTATAGGTCGGAATGTATTGCGGGGAAAGGACGTATGCACTCATGCATGTGCATGCCGGTATCACGAGGAAACAGGAGTGAGTTGACGATCGAGTGCGGAGATGAAAACTTTGATCCTTATAGTCTTGCTCATGGATATTTATATGCTACTGCTGCTACTGGGCTCTTCGAAACGTTCAATCGTCTCCACAAATGATGGCGGTCTTGCATATGATTATTCTGCAAACCATCATTGTAGTGACAGAGAGGCCCGATAACTTCAAAAACTTTTACGTATATAGGAGCATAAAAGATTGTTTTTCCAATTGAGAAAATTTGGCAGCCACAATTAGACAGCATGTTACCTACCGCACCACTTGATATCACGTCTACAAGAATACGTTTTTTTTTCGTGGTCGGTCGGTCGTTCGTTCGTTCGGTCCATTCCACGGTTTCTTTTTCCAAGATATATTAGACAGTTAAACTCTGGATCCTGGTTGATTTCCACAGCTAAACAAAGTTTCTACCAAAAGTAGATACCTGATGCGTCCGTCTAACACCTCAATTTTTTAAAGGGCAGATCATTGTCTACTGGACTTACCACTGACCCAGAGTCGAAGGTGTCTTGAACAACGGAATAGTGGAATGGACTGACCGAACGCAAAAAAAAACATAACCTAAATTTTCTTACCGATGCGAAACTCCGAGTATAAAAAAAGGATCCAACGGTGCAGATCTGGAACTTCGAATTTTGCAAGAAACAAATTTTCGATTGTGCATAATAAGTATGATTTACAGTAATAGTACGTTACTGTCCATACAATATACGCACAGAAATACATTTGACTCAACCACCGTGCGTTCAAAGTTGCCTAATTGTCTGAAGAAATTAAGCTTACAAGTAAGTCCAGCATCGCTCGCTTTTTCATCATCATCATCTCTGCTGCGCTCATACAGGTCCTGCATACAAAGTATTGTAGGTATATGGATATACTGTATTAACTGTATGATCTTGCGGTTAAGCAGCTCGTCAGTCGGAACCGGCTCGAACGTCATATAAATATACACCCCGACCTCGGACTTGCATGTGTGCAGTGTACATACGTCGGCGTCGTCTCTTGTCTCCCACTCGTCCACGTCTCTCACTAATTAACTATAAATTGCCTCGTATGCATATGCCAAGTGCGGCATGCTATGTGCATACATATTTTTGTACATACATATGTGTGTGCACATGGGATGGGAATGTCAGGATGGGCAGCGGGCAATGAGTATATATTTATATACAGACGAGCCGCAACTGGTATAAAGTCTCTCGTACATACTTATTATATATACGCGCATCTCGGCTTGGGGGTCTTGCGTGCGCGCAAAATTTCTTGTGACATATTAATACATTATACATTATTGTGGACGTAAAAGACGAAACTTGGACAAATCTATAAAAAAATAGTTTGGTACATGGTTCAAAAATATATTAAGATTTAATTTTGTATTATCACTCAAAAACGTTGATGCAGCCTGCTACAATTCAGGCCGTTTTGATTGAATGGTTAGCAATTATTAGGACTTTCCACATCCAACTAAATAGTAAAACTCGACTTATCGTTGTCACATCAGACACAACGTTCAAGATGAAAAGAGTACGCCAATAATCTTATCATGAACACTGAAAATCCACGTGGGAAAACTAATGCATTCTCGAATAGATTGGCATCCAAAAACTAGTAGTATCACGTGTGACATAAAAATGTATCTATTAAATTGAAATGATTCGTGTATAATATGGTCCCGTTTAATGCCATAAAACTTTCTCGCGCATTTATTTGTTGGTCTTTTGTAATGTAGCTCATGATTTTTTCTTTTTAAATCAAGAAACAAACATACAGACTTAAAACGGAGATCATTGAAAACAATGAGACCATCTTTAGATATAAAATAATTTACATCTGCCGAACTGATATGATATGTAAATATATATATATATAAGATAAGATATCTAATCCCATGAGCCCTTTCACAGGCACCCAATCAATATTTTTAGAGCTGCAAAATATTCCTATGGCTTTCAATTCACGCTGTACAGATTTTTATCCAGATCTTGTAGATACATCCATAGTTTCCTTGCACTACATATTTTAATCAACAAAATACGTGATATCCCATTAGACTGCGTGTTAATTGCCCAATAATAAAAATTTTAATAACTTTTTTCACTTTCATCCAGGGTCTACAAAATGTTAACAGATATATTTTTGGATGAAAAAGGGCCTATGTTTACAATTTCATCGATATCTTGTAGGTCAATCGATTTACGACAGTACTATCTTAAAAACTAGCCAAAGGTTTTCACTCGAATTCCTTCCCATCCTTTCCCTTCCTCTTAGCTCTACGGTCCACGGCACTTGGGCGCTCATCTAAGGCCACCAACATCCTATACAGATATACGCGTGCTCTTATAACCTTATCCGCGGTCAGCACAGTCGTGATCTCGAGAGAGCCCGGCCACGAGGCTTCATATAGTGTGGTGAGTATTATACAGTAGCGCGCCGCAGTCTGCATGAAACCAAATCGACGCAACACTCGCATCATCAAAAGGAGGCCGGGGCGCGGTCGAAGTCTCATCTCTCGGAGCCGCGCGAGAGAGACCATCAAAGGGTCCGAGAGAACCCAGTCATCTTGACCCCCGCGTGAGAAAGGCCAAGAGAGGGGGAGAGAGGCAGATGGATGGGGAGGGCTAGTCTGTGCATCCGGACTTGTTTATACGGCAGGCCGCGCAGATCTCGCCCCGCGATTAAGTAGTTCGCGGACGCAGCGCCGCTCTATCTGCGCTGACTTACTCTCTCTCTCTCTCTCTCTCTCTCTCTCTTTTGCTTCCTCTATTATTAGTTTTAATTAACGGATGTATAAGTATGCAATGGCCTTTTTTGTGCACTGCTGCATTTAAAAATATGTATCCATTCATCAATCACGCGGATGTAGCATAAGAAACGCTAATACTTACTACTATAAATGCACCTAGTCGATGAGGTTGTGTGTATCACAAAAGAATATTGAATGAAACAAGTCATTTACACCAAACTTCAAAGTGTTTCATTAAATGTTGAAATTCTTACCGATGCTGAAGAACCAAATGTGAAATTCCTCTATCAAAAGTTACGAATATGCATCAACATGGATCTCAACGCTGAATCCATATTGAAAGCGATGTTAAATCAGCGCCGAGTTAGGGCTGACACAATGAGGATTGGAACCCTAAGATTCGTGGTTAGTGGTTCCGTTGAATTCTGTTGAGTCAGTACGTTGAATATGCATCAACAATAATATTGAAAATTTTGAGATGTCAAACTACATACAGTAATAATTCTCGTCCCAATTGTCGATTGCTAAGTACGTAAGCTCTAAATTTACAATGAAAGCTCAGAAATTGGTAAGGGTGCAACTATTGTGCGTATACTATTATTGTGCATGGATTTTTATGGATTTTCACGTAGATTTGACACGGAAACAGAGACAGGTTGGACATGGAATCAACGTGGATTCAAGGCAGATCAACAATCTTCATTGATTCAGCCTTAATTCCGCGCTCATTTAACATTGGTTTCATCATAATTTAATATTGAAATTCTGTTGGTTCAGGGTTGAAACTTTCGATACTGTGTATAAAAGCGATCTGCAAACTGTTTGGAAAGTTCATGTGCGTCAAATATTACAGCCATGAGCGTTGCATGAATGAGTCATGTTCAAGTGAAACTCTTTTCTTCTCATACGTGCAATAATTACAACGCGTGCACCCTGTGAATAACGTTAAATTAGCTGCACGACTAATCGCCTAAATCCCCATTCAAATCGACAACGAATCACCAATCGAGCTTTGCGCTGTGAGCATGTCGGTGCTGCGGGCTCGGTTGAATATATCTCATCCAGGCTCAGCGCTCTCACCGATATATATATATACCTACGAAAGCGCGGCCCGCGAACACTACGGGCATCGATAAACCGTCGTCGGCATTTAAATTCCTCGCTCTCCGACTCTTAAGTGCTTTTTTATGATAATATACCGCTACTACTTGGGTGTATGTACTTATATGCCTGTAGCACCACCGCTGCACTACTCGATAACGCAACTCTCTTCGAGCGTGTATGATACACAATTTGAATTGATTCATTCGGAATAATGGATTGGGTACCCCTTGCATAGTCCTCCGCATAATAAGTCATTACGCGTTGATCTCTCGATAATCGCTCGTTGTTTAAAGTATAGTGCGTGGAGCGGAAAAAAATTACAGGTTGGCACATAGTTATTCGAACTCGTAAGTAGTGACCGGGTCACGTGAATCGAGTAGCATTTTTCGCTTGGCCATGCTTATTAGACACTCACCGTTATAGTTTACTCCCGCGCTGTCGCAATCTGCCGTCTTTGGCTCATATTTGAACGAACAGTCCGTTGTGATACATTGGTACGAGAGATTTGTTTGGAAAATGGTAGCTTTAATTACTCCGACGATTACTCATATGCATGCAAGGCTCGATGGTTTCTGCACATTTACTCTCGCATCTCTTATGAGTTTTAATCAATTACTCGTTTTTATAAGATCTATGCGATTCAAGTGTTTTTTTTTTTTTTTGTATGTATACCAGACTAAAGTAGTGAATAAAGAAGAACACTAAGAATACAGATGGGTAGAAACCAGAAAAACAATTTTAAAGTCCATCCCGATTACACTTTATCGAAAAATGTGTGGATGACACGAGGACATTTAAAAAAAAATTGGGTTATTTACACTAATTGTTTCGTCAGGAATTCCTGCATCATATGGTGTTTTCAAAACGCTTTTTACCGTATAAAGTCGGCGAGCTCATTTTGTATTAAAAAAGGGTGAGTTCAACAGTCTGCAGTTTCCCCTCCAGACATCAATATTACGTCTATTTGGAAGGATATATCTGCGTACATATAGTTTAATAGTACTACAATAATACAAAATAGTTCTTGCTTTGAATTTCTACGATCAAAAATACCCCACCGACCCGTCATCGTCCGTTTTTTCCTCCAACGACTACTTTCTTCGAATCTCAAATTGCGTAACCCGAAGAAATTTCCGTAAACGCCCGATCGGCGATATGATAAGCCGAACACGTGGATTGTGCCGTCACACGTAGGGGAAAATCGCGTAACAGGTTTCAGCCCCGTCATTATGAAATTACACGCTGTAATGGAGAGCAATTTCCCATCGACGCGTCAGTGCAGTACTCTTGCATATACTCTAAGAAACATTTTAGTGCTGGGGCTCTGATCGGGAGCAAGATCGGGAGCGAGATCGGGAGATTGACAACGTCGTGTAATTTTACGTTTTTGCTTGTCTTTTTCTTCTAATTCGTCTCGATAATGTGAGATTAAGTGTAGTATAAACAAGTTCATTAAACTCCGTACTTCCGGAGGCGAACGAAACATCCTGTAGCACTATGCCATCGAGTAATGGATTTTACGAAAAACACATTACATTCAACCTTTTTTTAAAGTTAGCGGAAGTATTTACGCAAAAATCTATGAAAAACTGTAAAACACTAGAAAAACGTACAAAAATTATAAAAATTCGTGAAAAACTGACAAATTATGAATGTCTCCTGGAATCTGGACATTATCTTAACAGTTTTTCATAGTTTTCCATACATTTTTATGGGTACACGTGTACATGTGTACATATATTTACCTGTACGTAAAAGTTAGCCGCGTGATGGCTCTGTCGGTAGCACGTCTGCCTACAGATCTTGATGGTCGGAGTTCGATTCCCTACTCGGGCAAACATTTTTAAATAAAAGAAAAGTTTTTTCCTTGGTGGGAATTGAATCTCCCCCAACCCACTGTCCTTCTACCGATTAATAAATACCGATTAAATAAACTACCGAATATATACCGTATGGCGTAATACAACAATGGTTATCAAAAACGCCACGTCTGAGCCTTAGGGCGATGATACATATAAAAAAAAAAAAATACATAACAGTATATTCGATAGAATACATACCGGAATGCCAAATTCTGAATTTCACGGATATAGTATTCTATTAGAGAGCCAAAACAAATTATTATTTAAACCGAGAATAAGCACAGTAAACTAGTCAGCAGTCTCGCCGAACATGGCTAAATTTTTAAGTATACTCCGGGCGTGTTTAGCATTTAGACTTTTGTCGAGCCCTCCGTAAGAAAAGCACAGTGTTTGCACCCGGTGAGCATCCAACCAGACCAGAACTGACTGGACAAATATAGCACCAACGTCCCTCGGGTATTTGTATACTGATCTGCTAGACATGCGCCATCAATTACAAAACTATTGTTTTAAGCTTCACAAATGTTTTCCTTGAATTATACTAAGGATAAGCGTACCTGTTATTGACCCCTTACGCAAATCTGTCGATATTAAATCTGTATTGTCACATAAAAAAGCCTAATTTATCACAAAATTTATTTTTAAGTAGATATCAAGAGTCTCAGATATCATTATTCACGCATCATTCAGCGAAAGTATTAAAATAGTAAGTGCAAAATTCTGAAACTCCGGTTATTGACCCCCTCAGGCCGGTAATCGACCCCCTGCCAGCCAGTTATTGACCCCCTCCGATATAATGATACACATTGGATTGTTGGTAAGGTTTAGCTTGGATGTTGATATTTTTTTTACCATGTAATTCAAGGGTTGATCAGCAAATAAAATTTAAAAGTAATTACTATATTATTTGCAAGTATACTCGCATTATACTCCATTTATTAAAAAACACAAACTTTAAGGTTAGCTTCGATACACATCAGATTGTCAACAATGCTTAGCTCGGATCGTTGATATTTTTCATTTCGGAATTTTAGGGGTTTCGATAAAACACATTGAACTGCATTGCAATAGAACAATAAATATCTTAGAAAACATCACTCTCATAACATTCTGTACTTGATCAATACGTGTTATTGCTTTTCAAAAATTTGATCAATTATTAATTACTTTCAAATCACGTTCATTGCTCGAAAGGGATTCTAATGAACCCTCTATTCGATACTATTATTCAGAGTAGTCACTATTTTCAGTCTCCAAAATAAATAAAACGAACTGCATGCTAGCTGTGAGTACCGCAGCTAACCTAAAAATGCGTGTGTTTCAAATACATGAACTCAAACGCATGTATAATTGGAATTAATATGAATTGCTTTTAAATTTTACACACCCATCTATTTTCAACTTAACTTAGTTCTCTTTTCAAAGGAAGCAGTCGATTCTATAACTCAGGATACAGAAAAAAGCAAAACAATCACCTCGACAATTACAGAGACGCTCGGGGGGTCAATGGTTGGGTAACGGTCAAGATAGCTTCAACCCGATTATTGACCGGGGCGTCAATCACTGGGTTCGTGCGTTTTTGAGCATCCAGTTGTTGACCAAGCCTATTTTTAAGAATAATACGTAAATTTTCAGATAAAAATATTTGTCACGTACTTTTAAATATACTTACTTATTTATATCGTCAAAATACAATTATAACACCCATAATTGACCTCTAGAAAGCCTTTAAACTATTAGGTCTTTCTTATGCAGTCACCGATTCAAGCAGTTCTGTTTTCTTATTAAAAACTTTTATTTAAATTAACGAAATACAGAAATGTTAGATGCTCCAAAAAGTTGAGAGTTCAAATATTTCGAAAACGTTATGAGTAATATTCTTTGGAGTAAAGTATTCTTATTTTTTGGCAAAACTTAAAGGGGGTCAATCACCGGCAGGGGGTCAAGAACTAGTGCGTTTACCCCTATGAGGTGTCATCAAAAATACTTGTCCAAAGAATGAGCAAAAAAAAAAAAATTGCAACCGTTTGCAGATCTCGTAGACTTTCTCAGTTTTTCACGAGGTTTTTCATATTTTTTCAGGGTTCTTACAATTTTTTTCGTGTTCGTCCTCGATTTTTCCATCGTAAATATTGGATTCGTTCACATTGGATTTGATTAAAGTACATCGTCGGCTGAGAGTGGACACGCATATACATAGAAAGCTGAATCGCGGGTTCAAGAGCCTCGCGAACCCATGTGGGGATGAGAGAAGAGAAGAGATACAAGAAGAAGAAGACGACCAAGCGAGAAAGAGAAGCAGAGGAAGGGGGAAGGAGACGCTGGGCGCAGAGACCTTGGGGCGAGTATATCGTTGCGAGGCCCGCCACCATCAGGGATCGAAATTTCAGACGCTGACGTCACCACGGCATACCTACCCGGCCCTCGGTACTTTCGCTCTCTTTTCTCCAGGGGTGGTAGTGCGTTTTCAGCTCATAAGCCTATGTTATGGCATAGGCTGATGCACTGAAAGAAAGTTACGCACTACCACTCCCGATGCAATGTTCGTGTGCAGCTTATGTGATTGTTTCGTGTACTCATTTTGGCCTAACGGCTAAGACCACGAGCTTGACTTCCTAGACGCTTTATTATATCATTTTTTATTTATTGATGAATGCCCTACCTTTGTTGTGACGTATATGTATTGAAGTACGCGCGTATGATTGAAGAAACTTTTGGTTAAGTTGAGACTCTCTTATCTCTCGCAGCTCTCGGTATTGGTGGTATACTTATATCGCATAAATAAATACATGACATCACGGCTGTCGCGGTCGATGATGCCGACTTGACGAGTTATAGAAGTACGTTATACGTGAAAGTGGCAATCATTGTCGATCGAAACGTAAACTTGAGTATATGTACACCAGCGACGTGCCAAATTGTAATTTCCATTGGCTGGATCGATAGCATAACCTCTCTCATTCGTAGATTTCATACTTCGTGGCACACGAATCAAGCCACGGTGTGGGTACATAGTATCACTGTCGATGCACGCATACAAATATACATAGTGAGTGTGAACGTGAATTCAAACTTATTGAGTATAAGGAGAGCGTGTGACTGAATCATATGTACTTGAACTGAGATCACAAAGATTACGATTGAGCTGTGACTCAATAAATTTGTTTGCTCGCCAATGTGTGATCGTGCCGTCGAGGCTCGCCAGTCGATTTTCAAATCTCAATTAATCAGCTCTGGTGTTTCGATTGGTCGGATAAAGTACATAATTTACACCGCACACACGTTGTGCAGAAACTTTAGTAGAATCTTCTCTTTCACCAGTGAGTTACAGAAATTCTTAAGCTTAGGCACAAACATTTATTTTCGAGCGCGTTGTATTAAGATTCTGAGTAGATTGCTATGAAACAGCAATAAGTGATGTTCTTACGTTCACCCTGATGAATATTGGACCATAAGGGTGTTATATCGTCGCTTTATGACAAAAATGACGAAAAAGGTTTACTCCTCAGTAATATTAGCCACAAAATTTTCATTACTTTCATTATTGATACCGAGTATACAAATTCAGGTAAGATTTGAATCACCCATGGTAAACTTCCGCCACCGTAGCAA
Source organism: Copidosoma aretas (assembly GCA_030522625.1). Lineage (NCBI taxonomy): Eukaryota > Metazoa > Arthropoda > Insecta > Hymenoptera > Encyrtidae > Copidosoma > Copidosoma aretas. Next base: position 13,018 of record JAPYYV010004562.1, read on the forward strand.
GAGTGTCTGCCGCCTATGCATACATCGTCGACTTGTTATGTAAATAGTCTACAAACACATTCACCTTGTACAAGCGATTTTTAATTTTTTATGTCAAGTCTCATCGCGAATAATATTAAAACTTCTGGTTCTGTACATTCTATGTGACTATTAAAAAAAAAAAAAATATTAATATATATTTTAGCATGGCACTGATTTGTGCCTTTTTTCAAATAAAATTTTTTTTAGCGGATAGGGCATCTTTCAGCAAAAAAAATTTCATCCATTAATATAAGTTCATTGATTATTGTATTGAATACATTCGTTAATTGAATTGCTCTTGCTGCCGATATCATGTGGCGTAAGTTTACTATGGATCGTTTGACTCTTACCTCAATTTGTATACTCGGTATCAATAATGAAAGTAATGAAAATTTCATCGACAATATTACTTAGAAGTATACGTTTTTCCTCACTGTTGTCATATTACTCAAATTTTTCACCATCGTAGAGCTTCCTATTTATCCGAAATGGACCCTTACTTAGCGCAAATCCAAAATAGGCCCTTTCTTAGCGCTTGTCCGAAATAAGACCTTTTGCCTCCCAAGCGACGATATGTCAAATTCTCACCTCATTTGATTATTAAATTTATCAAAGCCATCTAAACACGCCTCCGATCATGAAAAAATTGTAAATTTTATAAAATATTAATTTTGTGGTATCTTGATGATATAAATTATGACAACTAAATATAGTCCGATGGTATGTAAAAATAATTGTTAACACTTATTGTATTATCACTCATTGAAATATAATATTTTTGATGATTCTGTTTGGCAGGTGTAAGTTTGCCAGCATCACCTGGAATTCACCCTCTTCATTATCAGGAACTCAATTGAAGCCCCTTATGCAGAAAACGTGCGCCTGTAACTAAATAAGGGCAATGGTTATAACCTTGGATACTATCTAAGGATCGTGGGTTCGAATTTCATCAAAAATTTTCGATGATCCTTTTTTTCTAGTTTTTTTTTTTTTTTTAATTTGCAAAAGTCGAAAGTACCAAGTGCCCCGATAACGTACAGTCCGATTTTCAACACGTTTCCCGAGTAAAATGTAAGACCGAGTCGTCTTGAGAACTTAAACAATAAAGAAAATTACGGGGGAAAAAAGGGAAAAAAAAAAAAAAAAAGGTTGATAAAAACATGTGTGAGTATGATCAACACCCCCACGCAAAGGTGGCTGGGGATGCCCGTAGAATCCACTTATGGCTGGAGGCTGACAACGAGAGAGACCGAGGGTCGATTACGGTCTATTAGTGTACACGTAGGCACAGGTCCCTCGTGCGTTGCAAAGAAGTGTCTTGCGGCTTGCAGCCTCCTCGCCTGATGCTAGCCGTCCGAAATGCTTTCGTGAGTGAGTATTTATAGATGTGCCATGGGGAGTCGCGCGATGGAGCCGAGGCTTACTCTCCAAGCGTCGTTTCACTCTTCAGGCTTTTCGCTCCACGTCGTGTAAGTATCAGTATACGTGCATGCATTTCGCGTAAGTCTATCTGATGTGCAGCAGCAGCAGCCGCTTTTAGCTTTGGTACTTTTGTTATTGCTGAGTTCTAGCTCTGACCCACGGGCTTTCTTGTGCTGTAGTGATAATTTTTCCGAAGAAATGAGACATTTTTCCGAGAAAAAAAACTTCATGGTGCCATTTGGTCTGCCAACTTTCTCTATGGAAAAACAGCTGCCAATCAATTAAACTGAAACATTCTTCAAACTGTATTCTTCTGATTTTTGTTTTTGAAAATATTTCACATATTTATCATACTTTTACAACTATTTCAACTGGAACGCTTAATTTTTCGTCGTAATTAATATTTATTTCATCAACATTTTATTTATTTATTTCCAAGTACAGATTAGGTTATAATCTTTTTACTTTCCTGACATATTATTCGGTTTTTCGTTTCACATTTTTTTCTTAGTCATGCTAACTTCTTACATTCACTTTGGCTCGAAGCTGGGATTTTTTAAATTTCAACCCTCTTTTCATCCTTTTAAATGATTGCCCTTACTCGTCTAATCCATGGAAAATTATGTGTTACTGTCTACTATTATATTCTAATTGCACTTTATTTCTGTAACAGCTTACATTTTATCAGTCTTCGTGACCCTACTCCGTAATTGATCTTAAAAGTTTTTTGAACTCTCTACTGTATTTGGTACATTTCAGCTTTAATTTTTCCCTTAAGGAGGCTCTTTACCCAAAAGAAAGTTGGGCCACAGCATTGCAACTTACAGATATTATTAAGTAAATAAATATGAACCTGCCCTCAGAATTTCAATATAGGTCATTGGGAAAAATTTCGAGAAGAAGCTTATCAAACTTTGAATTTGTAACACAGGCCTTATAGAAGGTTATGAAATTTTCACCGTTGGGCTTGATTGTAATCCACGAGATCAAGCGGAACAACTTTCTCGCTGGAAGTTTTCTGACAGTGAACGAGAAAATGCTTTTTTTCAAACACAAAGATGCTCAATTGACTCGATAATCCATTCGTTTTAAACGTGAAGTACTTAATTCCAAATTATCATACAAAAGCTTGTACAAAGTTTTTTCAGTTACAAACTGGTATCGATTTTGAATCGATATCTTGTTTGGTTTTTGAGATATCGATATAGAAAGTAGTTGATAATATACATAGATTATATATAGACATTAATCGCTAGTGAAGTGTTTATGATGTCGGCAACTTTACTGTGGGTACTGTTTAGGGTTCCCGTTAATTTTTTTTTCCGAGCGAGCGAAGCGAACGAGGCACGCGCGCTTTTACTAACTCAAATAATTTACGAATATATTTGTAATCAGCGCGCAATATTACGTTTGAATACTGATTTTCAGTCATTTTGGTGATACGAGTAATATTTTCCCAATTTTGAGTCATTCTTTATCATTTTCGTACATTTTGACCAAGTACGGAACATTTGTGAGTATTTTCTCGACTAGATTCGTAATCAGCACATTAAAAAAACCCTGTACACCACTTTTCATTTATTTTGGTTGCAGGGATTATTTATTACAATTTTGAGTCATTTTTGACAATTTTCGATCATTTTGACTAAGTAGGGACCATTTGCGGGTATTTTCACGGCTGCCACTGTAAATCCAAGTGTGTAAAAGTACGCGTTTAAAGCGTGTAGTTGCAATCACTTTTTTTTATAAAATGCATAGTGACAGCGTTAATAAGCGTTTTAAAAACAACCAAATCGGTGGGCTCTCAACTATTTCACCAGATCTACTAAAATGAGCAATTTTTTTCCAAACCATTGACTCAAGAAGACTGTAGAATGTCAAACATTCCTGACCCAGATTTTACACGCTTGCAAGCGTGTAAAATCTGTGACATGATATTTCTCGTTCTGTAGCCTTCGCACATTAACTTTTTCTGTTCATAATTGCTCGATTCAATAGAGAAGGTTAAATAGTTGATGATAAATCTATTTGAGCATT
>JAPYYV010004563.1:0-24075 GCA_030522625.1 Copidosoma aretas
TATATATATATATATATCCATATACCTTCCTATATTACAAAGTCGTTTTTGGATCCATGCCTACTAGCCGCCATGCCCCGCACCGTGCCACCCCACACCACCCCGCGCTGCCCCGGGTCCGTGCACGTGCCACCCCGCTACCACCCCACCAGCTCCCCCACAGAATTACGTGAAATTCTGCTTATTTTCCCGTAATTCTGAAAACACGATAAAAAAATTATTTCCTACGTCGCCCCCTCCGCGACCTCCCTCGCCACGCCACCATCCACGGCTGCGGCTGTGTTCTGAAACGATGAAAATCAAGGAAGGTTTGTTCGAAATCAAATATCTCCCGTTAGAAAAAAGATAGAGAGATGTTTTTTTTTTAATTTGTATGTTATTGCACAGCGGATCTAGAAAAATTATAACCGAAATTCAGAAATTATGACCTAACCTAACAAACAAGGATGTTTATGTAATTTTTTGATAAACCAATAAATCTGGTCGTCTTAAGTATATTATTTTATTATACGGGCATGTTAAATAATAGTTAAAGTTCATTTGGGGTCAAACAAGACTTAAATAAGTTTTTAGAAACTGCAGTGTGCTTACATAACCTTGAACATAAAATTTAAATATAATGACAAGAGAATATTTGTATCTTGCAAATTCCTATTTCAAATAGGATGTTTTATCATCAATAAATCATGTTTGTCCTTATCAACTTGAATAACAACAATGTAAAGTCGAACGATTTTTTTTTAGGTTAGGATAGTGGATTAAATATAGTGGTCAAATTTTTACAAAAATCTTCAGATTTTTTGTATTTAACTTGTAAATAAAGATTTTTAAAGGTGCTGATAACGGAAAAAATATTCATTTTTTACAATTAGGAAGAGATAGTAGAGATGACAAAATTAAACGGAAACAGCTTTTTTTTTTTCGAGTTTTGAAAAATTCCATGTTTCGAGTATATTAAAATATGAAAAAAATATAGACGGCTAAAATTATGTGATATTTTTCCAGAAAAAATGAATACTTCATCATTACCAAGGTTTTATTATATTTCATTAAACGAATTCGTTGTTGTATAAAGTCATCAAAATATATTCTTAAATTTTGTATTTCACTCACCTTGTACTTTTAGATAATAAATAACGACAATACGTTGAACAGAACATAAACAATTCTACAATGACGAATGATAATTAATCTTCTTTTGAAACGAAATTTATTAACTGCAACATTGGTATTATAGCGTTATCACGATTACAATGCTTCAAATTTACAAATAATCTTTTATAGTTTTGAATTTCCCTCCATTATTTTACATCACTTTAGAACGAGCCTTTAGGCACCCTGCCAATTTTTGATAAAAGGGCTTCATAAAAACAGCAGACTTATTTTCTAAACATAGCAGTACTTGTGTGAGATGATCATCTCCGCAGCTTGCAACGTACTTTAGTACTGTCACTTCAAGTTTGTTATATGTCAGAGATTTGTTTACAAACATTCATCGACATGTTTGTTAATCTGGTATGTAGTTTTGCATGCATTAGAGCGCATTTTGATCGTCATTTATATACGATGCTGTTATAAACCCTAAAACGACAATACGGGAGATCTGTTTTTAAATAATGATAAACCATGTTACATTAGAAGCATACAATACCTAACATTTCATTTCAAGTTTGATTTGTGATGAATACGCTTGATCAACCTGAAAAGTCAATGATTGTTTCAAAAGAAACATTACTTCTGAGACATTAACTGCACTTAAGTACATCCGCTTTATTTCGTAAGTTGATTTATATATGTCACATGAAGGCAGTATTATGGACAAAAACGCTCTTGCACGCCATCATTCTAAAGTATTTAAGGTAGTACGGTCGAATTCAATGTCGAGGCTGCTGAAGTAAAAAGAGTGCAGATAAGCCTAACCTCTTTTACATACCTGGTAGAGTAATCCTATATATTTGCGATTCCATATTTTTTTCTTAATAAAAAAAATCAAAACTGGTGAATAACAAAATTTAGAGGCACACCTATAGGACCCAACTTTTTTTCTTTTACATGCATTTAGGAATGTCGGCAAATTTGTGAACAAGCTCAATTTTGAGGGTGACAAACTTCTTTTTAGCTTTTTCCGAAAATCTATGCAAAAGTATGGAAAAATTTGATCGATGCTAAAGAGGGTGCACTTTTTCATTCATAACTTTTTCTTAGATCAGTCATCCCGATTCTATAAAAACATTCCTAAAGTGCTTGGAATATGCTTTTGTCTGAGCATTGAAAATGTATACTACATAAAAAAATCCGGATGATTGAAGTTAAGGCCTCGGAATCCGAATATCCGTTTTGATCAATTTCTGAAAAGTCACTTCAAACCCCTGTAACTTTAAACAATTTTATATTTCTTACTTTATCAGGGCTCAAATCAAAGGATTTCTCAAGGACTTTCAATTACACTAACAAATGTTGACAAATATTTATTGTGTCAAAAGTTATGGCTGATTAACTATTTTATTTTTCATTGAAAAGTATCGATCTTGCCAATCTTTGGTGTGGTAATATTTTGTGTGATCATCATTTTTAACTCTGTAGGAATCAAAATTAAAGTGCTTAAAATAAGCTTGCATTTAAGCCCTAGTAACGTCTGACATGTAGATTTTGTCAAAAGTTACGGTTAATATAGGCTTATAAATAACGAAAAAGTAATAAAATACTATCGGATAATATTAGCTTTTATTAATCGTAATGTGTTATAACACATACTATGTTTAATATAAGTGTTTAAAAAATCATGGTTCATACATAGAATGTTAATAATTATCTATAGTATTAATAATTTTAGTTAAATCAAAATACACAGTGGGTTTAAGTACCTAATGTTACCATAAAACCGGCAGAATGTAATCGAATTTTTCTATGTGTGTCAGCTTACACAAGCCTTAACTTTCGACACAATCTATACTTCAGACTTCACCGAGACTCAAATAAAAGCTCATTTCATGCACTTTGATTTAGCTCCTACAGAGTTCAAAATGATGATCACACAAGAAAAGACCGCACCAAAGATTTTTGGAAAATTTGACCACCATATTAAATCCACTATCCTATTAAAGAAAAAATCGTTTGATTTTGCATTGCTATTATTCAAGTTGGTTAGGACATACATAATTTATTGATGATGAAACATCTTATTTGAGATTAGAATTTGCAAGATAAAACTATTCTCTTGTCACTATATTTAAATTTTATATTCAAGGTTATGTAAGCACACTGCAGTTTCTAAAAAACTCATTTGTGTCTTGTTATACCCTTAATCAACTCTAACTATTATTTAACATGCCTGTATAATCAAATAATAGACTTAAGACGACCAAATTTATTGGTTTATAAAAAAATTACATAAACATCCTTGTTTATTAGGTGAGGTGATAATTTCTGAATTTCGGCTATAGTTTTCCTAGATCTGCTATGCAATTACCTACAAATTAAAAGAAAACATCCCTCTTTCTATTTTCTAACGGGAGATATTTGATTTCGAACAAAACTGCCTCCATTTTCATCGTTTTAGAACATAGTGGGCTGTTTGGCGACTAGCCCGCTACCGCCCGCAGGCATCCAGGAACGCATGGGGAGTTTGATTAAAGTACAATAAAAAAAATTGTTTCTCTAAACAACTATATTGCTGTCAAGATAAAACAAATGTAGTGTATAAAACTCTTATCCGTCAATCTACATCATAGATAATAAGTTATTTATCACGAGTAGATTTCTACACCACCCCGGAGGTGGTACTGCGGCGCGTTGACAGTTTTTTAACGAAACTCTTCGCTATGTTTAGAGAAAAATTGAATAATCCCTTATTTCGACAACTTTTAATTATTCTAAAGGTGTAGGAATACACTTTTGTTAAAGTTTTTACGTCGAAAGTATATACTTTTAATTTTGTAGAGTTACTGTAGAGAAATATATACAATAAAATAAAATAAAAATGGAGAAATTTTTTCTACAAAATTTTTTATTATACTTTTGTTTTTAGAGACATTTGAAATGTTGACTCATATCCTGAAATATTTTTTGATCTTATAAGTAACATTTATAAACCAATAAAGCTTGTAATGAAGTATACATTTCGTTTTTAATAAAAATTTTCAAAACTATATACTATTTTCTCTGAAATAGCCATAGAAACTGTTGCTATTTCACTACTTCATCAATTAAACTCAAATTAATATTTAAAAAAATATATTGATTTATTGCGACTCACATTGAATGTTTATCCCATATTCATCATAATTAAATTATAAATCAAAGATTTCTTTTTAAACTATCTTTCTAATTTCAAATATGGTATCTTAATCATTTTAAATGAGAATATTGTTTGTATTCCAAACTCTTAAAAAAGCTGCGTATGCCTGACCACGTACAAAAATGATAAACCTGTCAGAGTCAGGTCCGAGATGTGGATTTAGTTTATTGAACCTAAAAACTTAATCACAAGCTACTTTAACGAAATAAACCAGTAGTTTTAAACTTAATATTCCAGGGGACGTCAATTAATTAAATAAAAGATTTTCTTTTGCAGTAATAATTTAATAAATATTATAATTATTAACTTAAAAGAAGAAAAATTAAATCAAAGCACCTTTTACCAAATAACCTAATAGCTTACAATAATAAAATAAAAATGCTAATTCAATTACATGGCTGTGTTTAATGTTTAAAAATAACTTTCACGGTTTGAGGGTTGGCGTGTAAAACACACAGGAGGCGGAGCCCCACTAATAAATATAGATATATATGTGCATGTTAAATAAATATAACACTGTGTATGTCAAATAAGTATAACACTGTGTATGTCAATATTTTAGTAATTTTTGAAGTAGGGCAACGTTTTATGGATTTACAGAACGGCTAAGTGGCTATGACTTTCACTGTTGTTATTATTTTATAATAATATAAAATTTGATTCATTACACTAATGTAAATCATGTCGTCTTCTTCTAAGTATTGTTTAAAGAATTGTTTAAGATGATACATGTTATAGCGACAAAAAAAAAGTTTAGCGTGCCTGCCTACATACCTTATAGGCGGTGTCAAAAAGGTAGGTATAAATGATATGTAATGCATATTTTAATTAATTTAATCAACTTTGTTATAAAAAGCAAACCAAAGTATGGATTTAGAAGAAAAGGAATAAAAAAACTCTAACTATTGTTGATAATGGAAAAATAAAGAAAATAATACTGGGATAATTTTACAGAGAAACGAACCAAATTTTCGGAGGTAAACGGCTGAGTGAGTGGCTAAGGGGGGTTGAGGGGGTTAAGGGGGGCTAAAGGGGGAAATCGAAAAGATAAAGAAGCAAATAGTATGTAAGACGACAGAGGATCATCAAAGGGTCGGAGCTCTGAAGAATGTATTCTACAATATAGCTTAATTATATTTCCTATTCATTTTCAGTGGCTGGGGAGGGGGGGGGCGTGGCTAAACCATTTCGAAGTACAGGAAGAACCACTACTTTTTCTTTTTTTGTTGCGAGCGTCAAGAATCCGATGGAGACTGTGGCAGGGTGAATGGGGCATGGTAGGCAATAGAAATTAAATAGAAAGTTAAAACATTTATTAAAGGTGCCTTATGATCTGCATAGTGGTCATTGGAAGATATTTTCTAATCTTCAATTCAATTGGAGATTCATGTGACGATTGTTGAGAGTACGGTTAAATGGATTTATAGATTTTCTAGATAGCAAAATGCCGTTAGGCAATTTTCAATACAATTAAAATTTTGCAAAGAGAATAGCGAAGTAAATCAAGACTGTAGATATAGACCTAAGTATTATATAACTCCATATTAAAATTCTATATTGTAGATATATTATGAGGATCAAAAATAAATGTTCTAAATTCAATACATGTAGTGCAATGCCCATTTTCCAAATAAGTCGTGCGGGCCTAACAGAAAATCTAAAGGGGCTGAGGAGAAGCGCCTTTGGCTGCAATTGGTCCTTTGCGATAATGTTCGATAACGTTAGAGGACTATAAGGGTTATGGAGTTATCTACTATTTTTGGGTGATCTATGGAGATAAGCAACGGGTTAAGCGTTTTCGGCTGCAATCGGTCGTTCTCTGAAATGTTTGACGATGTGGGAGAGTTGTTGGGGTTATGGGGTTATTGACTTATTTTGGGGGATTTTAATCATCATCAGATGATCTCTGGTAATAAGCAACGGAAAAAGCGGCTACGGCTGCCATCGGTAGTTTTCAGTAGTGTTTGAAAAAGTTAGAGAGTTGTTGGCGTTATTAAGTTCTTGGATTCTTTCCGGTGAATTCGGCTATCTTTGCATGATGAGGTCTGGCTGATAGGAAGAACCAAGAAATTCTGACGAACCAAAATATCAGAGAAAGAGAATTTCTCCATATTCTGAGGGAGCTGAGGGAGGCTGAGTGGGGCTAATGGGGGTGGAAAAAAAAATATTGGGCCTGAGTAGTGGCAGAGGGGAGCGACAGGGGGGTTACGCTAATTAGGTTGGGTTAATTTAACAGAGAAATAGAGCGGATTATCCCTTTTTTTAAGGGGGGTGAGAAGGGCTGAGGGGTGGTTATGGGAAGTAGAGGAGGGTATGAAAAGCCCGTCCCAAATCACTGTATATTATAGGAAGATATATACTTGTGGGGCTGCGTCCCCTGCACGCTCCGCGTGCTAACCCCTATAAATTATAATTTTCTTTTAATGTCTGAGTATCTAATGCGAGAATATTATTTAATACTGACATGCGTACAAATATGGACATCAAAAGTAAATGCATGAAAATTTGCTAAGGAATCAAATAAATATCATCAACAAGATAATAAATAAAACTATAAAAGGTTATTGTGGTTTTTATATGACTTTATTCTATCTGAATATCACATAAACGATAAATAGTTTAATTGATAACATTTTTGCATCACAGATTTTCTTCAAGCAAACGCCAAATCACTTGACTAAATATAGTCCATGTATGTTATACGTTCCCGGGTTCAGCAAATAATTATTACTAATTCAACACTAATGAATGACTCTCATCAGTATTTCAGCTTAAGATTGATACACAAATATGTACATAATATTTATAAAACGATTATCATCACGGAAACAATTTAGGGCTTTTTTTTGGTCATCTTCAAAAATTTTAAAATCAATCATGAATATGACTTTGTAAGACTTTACTATCTCAATATTATTACTAAATATACGTGAAGGGAAAATACATATCCATTTATTTCACGTACAGATATTTACATCCTTTTACATTCGTCTGTCTTGTGTCATAAATACTTGAAAACAATTTCCTCTTAGATAAATTCGAATTAACAATAGTATCTAAGACAGAATTGATTCGATAGAATTTGCATGAATCATTTTTGTATTTTTATAGTGGAACTTTTAAGAATTACTTCTTACACTAACACATTATTTAAAAGTATAACTAATAACATTTTTCCACGTGCAAGCTTTGCTCTGCATTTCCTAATTTATATATACTTTAGAAAGGTTTTATATATTTACACAGTTTTAGTGAGCAGCACCCTACTCTCTTTCACTCTGGTAAGAACCGTGACATCAGTAATAAACGCACTAAAATCGGCCAAATTGTTTTAAAAACTTGAAAAGCGCTTGCAAAGGGCTTTAATTTAAAGTCCATTCAAGTTAAAAATGATACTTGGATCTAATGTTACTAGCTAATCAAAATTACGTCGAAAAAGTATCAATTTTGTTGACTACGAGTTTTGTTTTACACTAACTTGAATCATCCGTAACTTTGACCCTTATCGACTATTTGAGCTCATCTGGGGCTTAAATTGAAGCATTTTCCAAGCACTTTTAGCTCACTTAAAAGCAAACATCGTCGCTGTATCCTAAACAAAGTAATAGTTAAAGTACAAAAGAAAGTTTTTAGCGCAATTCGGCCGATTCTAGTGCGTTTATTCCGGACGTCACAGTACTTACCAGAGTAAAACAAGAAGGGGCGGGGGGGGGGGGGGGGGGGGGCTGCACACTAAATCGTACTCTACAGATCAAGACAATAAAAATTAGTCCTTGCAGAGCTTATTTACTCGCGAGTTTACCATGAAACAGCAAATAACTATCGATCTAAAAACCGTCACCAAAAACGTTAAATTTTTTGTAGATTTTGACATACAATGCATGTATCTAATCAACTACTTTCGATATGGATATCTCAAGAAATAAACAAGATATTCATTTACAACTGACACCAGTTTGTTGAGCGCCCTCGAATTCACATATATCCACATCAACATTAGCCTGAAAATGGATGTAACGCACGTACGGCCAGGCCCCCTAAAACAGTACTCTCCCTTGAATCGGTAATGAATATTTCTTCTAGTATTAATTTGTTGTTTATATATTAATTAATATTTTTTTACTATCAAAATGAAATTTATTGTTTCACTCTACTGTAATTTTAAAAAATACAGAAAATGTAAATTTTTAAATAAACAATTGATCGAGGACTTCTGAAATTTATGAAAAAAAACATTATCTTTAATGTTTAATACTTTTAATTGTTAAAAAGAATATTTTAAGAAAAAAAAACTATTTGCTATTGAAAAAAATTAAATCATTTACCGAATAACACTAATGCATAATACAGCTCGGAACTTTTTAGAGACCATACTGTAGTTTGTTAGTACTTTTTTATTTTTACTTTTTATCAAGGGGGGTATCATCTTCTTAAAGATGTTATTGTCGTTTATATTGTAAGCTTAGCTTTATAAATTGGAATACAAGCTACCTTTTTCATAATCAACTTACTTTTTATCAATATAATTTAGAATGTACAGTGATAAAACTGGACAGTTATAGGAAAAATCTTTTTTTTTTCACAAATTTTATCAAATTTTCAAGTTACATTTTTCATAAAAAGATAGCTAAAAAACTCCGTTCAAATTATATTTTACACAGTTAAAATTGAAGTGTCAGGACATTTAAATTTAGGAGCGATTTTATTTACTGTACACATTTCTAAATGTATCATTTTATTTCTGAAGTCAAGGGTCAGTATGGAAGAAAAAACTTCGGATTGCGATGTTTGAATGATTAGAAATAGACAATGCCATATCAGTTCATATACGGATGAAAAATGTTTGTATAACCTTAAATCCTTGCGTGTTAAAGATATTTTGATCCTTAAGTACATATTAATAATATTTATGAAATTTCATCGGAATTTTTTTGTAATTACCACAAATGTGTATGTTTAACATATTATACTACCATGGTTCGTAAATGTTGTGATCTATTTATTACACATGATAGGATCATCGAAACGGATGGGAGAATACTTAAACCTAAAGTTTGTGCAAAAGCTCTTCAATTTTTATTAATAAAACTGAGACATAGTAATGAAATTTGTAAAAATCGCATGACTCTCTTGAACAATAAAATTGATTCATCTGCAAAAACGTTTATAATTTCAATTAAACTGATCCAGCTAATCGTGGTAGTAGTGCAGGATTATGACATTCAAACAGAATAGGTATACAGGAAAGAGTTTCTAACGACGATTTTTTTCCTGAAAGCCAACAGTCAACTGATAGTAATGTTACTATTAGTACTAATAACTCTGATTTTACGATATTAAGCCAGGACCAAAGAGCGGTGAATTCTGAATTAAATAGTCTTGATATGCCAAGCTGGAATGATCAAGAGAATTACAAATCGATGCCCCCTACGAAGACTAGCTCTATTCAGATTTTCGAAAAAATGACCTTTTTCCGAATAACGTCACACCAACACTAATAATTTAAAATAAATTTTAACCTGATATTTTGTTTGTCAAAGCCTTTAAGAATATTCTGTAACAATTTTTTAAGAATAAAAAGTTTTAATGTTCACAGCATGTTATTCGGAAAAAGATCCTTTTTTCAAAAATCTGAATAGAGCTAGTCTTCGCAGGGGGCGTTAAAATCAAGACGTACATGCGGTGCTAAAAATATTGTTTATTAAGTTTGAAAAAATGCACTTAAAAATGAACAATGTTATCTAATATCAATAAAAAGGCTCCTAAAAGTGTATCTAGTAATATATTACAAGACTGTTCCACATTCATAGAATTGTTCTTAAATTTACAGAGAGAATTTGAACAATCTTAATCTGATCATAAGAAACTTGAAATCTTAGCACTATTGCCAAAACATTGAAATAGATTCGGAATCTAAGTACATCTCAATTACCCTGAATATTTATATAAATAACTCTGTCAGCTTAAATAAACAAATTTTATATCTTAAATGATCTTTTTGCTATTTTAGAAAAAAAGGATCGATTATTAATCTAAAATATTTTTTCTATAAGCATGTAGTAAACTCTCTTAAAGTAAAATCTTTGTGTAAGTTTAAATGTTCTCTCATCAGGAAACCTAATGTGTCGCTAGAATTTTGTCGAAGAAAATGATGAGAAAAACGTAAGAAATAGTTACATAATAATTTCCACTAAAATGCAGCAGCTTATACTCGTTTAGTATGTTAATGATGCAAGCACTTATACTTTTCAAGGAAAAAAGAATTTCGTGTCAACGTTAGATAAAGACGGAAAGAATTTTCAAACAAACGAAGTTATATTTATATACTGTACATAAATTGTACCTACAATTTTTAGACGACTATACCGGATGTGAGAGACCGCCATCTTTTTATTACTTCTCGTCTCTTAAACCAGTTTAATGCATACATGCTGGAGATCCTGGAAGTCATTCAATTTGTGTCTGCGCTAAGATCAGAACATAAAATTAAAATAATACGCTATATCAAGAAAGCTCAAGTACAGAGATTTATTACAAGGTGCTGTTTGCAATATTGACAGCGAAGATTGTATGACGATAAAATGGAATAAATGTCTAAGACAATGAGGAGTTTTAAAGACATTTAAATATCTAGTAATGAAACTGGACATTACATTAGGTAAGGAGCAAAGCTAATACATAAATTGGGTTGAGTCAGGAAGTGCACCCTTACTTGAGAGCTTTGTAGATAATTTTGATAATTTCGAAACTCTGTTATGTACAGACATTAATATTTTAACTACACATTATTACAGAGCAGACATGTCGTAAATTGGTATTTTTGGGAAAAATCCATCAAAATTATACAAGTATTAGATACTTGTATAATTTGAATAGATTTTTCCGAAAATTACTCATTTATTATTCAACAGTCGGTTTAGGCTTTTTATGATAATTACTTACAAGCAACTGTGCATCCTTTTTGCATATACTACAAGAAAAAAAGGAAATGATAAAGTACTTAATGGAAATTATTGCGTTATTAATGATTCTAAGGATCATGTCACGTATAAGATGTACTGCTAAACTTATGGCCGTCACCAAAGAGCAATACAGCTGGATTAACAGTATCATACATTATTCGGATAGAGCATTTAAGCAAGATAAAAACAAGTCTCATTGTTTTCTCCTATACAAACAAAAACTTTAACTGCGTTACATTTTTTAATTATCTGATTCAAAACTTTTGCTTGATATAGAAAACATGTAGCTAATATATTGTATCACGAAAGAGACTATGGTATAAAAGTAGAATTGTAAAATTTTTTCGCAACAAGCCATGGATGATTACCATGTGATGCTACAGGCGGTAGCTGGCCTATATAAGGTCACTTCTAGAGAAACACATAACTAATGTTAGTGAGATGTACAAGTGCGCAATCAAAGAAGTAAAAGAAAGAAGTAGTTTCATAAATTGTTGTTTTTTAATGTCTCTTTAAAATATGTATAACATTTTTTATAATTACGAACGAGGACAAGCAGCTCAGCAATTGCGACATAAGTTGAGGAGGACAACGATAAGAATATGGTACACTGTTATAACAGGAATGCATGAACAGCGACAGTTGTTAGACACAGCAGCAGGGCAGTGACGCAACAATGACACCCACGAAGTTGAGGAGAAGACATGGAGCGACATAATAAGACAAACGTAGACAAGACCAGCACTACGAACAGCAACAGTTGAATGTGCATCAATAGAAAAAAGTGAAAGGATAAAATGAAAAAAGCACAAGTCAAATAAAGTAAAGTAAAAAAAAGAGAAAGACAAGTAACATGCGGCGAGCATTTTAGGAAAATATTATTGTTTCATTATAATTAATGTAATTATTATAAGAATTATTTGTATTCATTTTTTTTTTCTTTTCGCTGTTTTTATGAGACACCGAGACCAGGGGTATTCGTCGGTATCCATGTTGCCTAGAACGTGATGACGTGATGACCAACCATCGTAGGTACCTGCCAAGTGCAACAGTGTAGCGTGAGGAGACGATAAATGAAAGATCGACATTCAACTTAATGGGAACTTGAATCTTCGCGGTGTCAGCGGGAATCGGGTACAAGCGTCGGAAAACTACGTAGAAGAAGGCAGGAGACAAGCTATCGCCAGCAACGGGCAAGAAACTTCAACAATAATTATGCACAAAGCCTACATAATACTTCTTTTTCTCTTCTTAAACGGATTTATCTAGAGTGCTATAGATGCAGAAGTCTAAAAATACCAATGACATCTGCGTAAACGATTTTCAGCAGTTACAACATTTTCTAATAAAAATTAACATCACTGTTATATTCTAGTAGAAGAAGAATCAATGGTTATGAAAGCGACATTATCTTCTAGAGATCACGCTAAAATTTTTGAAGGAATTGTTAACTATAACATGTTGAATGATTCAATCTCATAAAATGAAGTATGCGCATTATTGTTACAAACTTAATAGTAGAAATACATAAAATTTTTAATACTACTACCTTAAAATACGAAGTCAATCTCCATTTCATATAAGTAAATGAATAGGATAAATTATTTTTAAAAAAATCAAGTACAGAGCATTATTAATGATTGCAGAAAAAAAAAAAATGTATGAGTCACAACTTTCTTCATAAAATGGTACTGGACTGAAAATTTTGTCAAATGTAATGAAGCAGATTTGTTACCTAGAATTCCAAATGCACTTAAAACTGTCATTACTTTGGTTCTGACTTCCTGGGGGCTAACTAGAGCTTAAGTTGAGGATCTTAGTATTACCATCTATATTTTTTATTTTGCTTAGTATTAAGATTTTCTCAGAACGACAAGAGAAAGCCGTAATGATAGGGTGTACTGGCTAACTAGAGATGAAAAATACTGGATTTTCAGAGGTTTAAATGAGGTATACAGTGGCTCGGGCTAAGACAATTTCAAGTGAGAGTATAATATACGTGTAAAGAACTACCTTGAGCTAAATTTTTTTTCATTCAAAATTGCCAGAAAAAAATTACAGTAGTTTGAATATGCAAAAAAAGTGATTTGTCAAAAATGAACATTTTAAACAGCTGTATCCCCGCACGTATACAATGGATTTCAATATACCGAGCAGCGTCATTAAGGTAACATTAAAACCTCATAAACTGGCTTTGTCATAACTGGCTTTATCATAAGGTTTTATGTCGACTAGTGTAATTTTTACAGAGATCTTAAAATGGTCACATTTTAGAATTTTCCTTCGAACTCAATTGGTCTCTAAAAATGGGCGTTCATACTTGGGGGTTTTGTAATTTTTTTATACGAACAAGAATCTATAGTAGAAGAAAACCTGATTGCTGGATTAAGATCGGCTGAAAGGTCATCAAGATATCGATTTTTTAAAATAGGACAAGGTCCTTTTTTAGGCTCTCTTATAGCGTTTTTTGAGCCTAGAAGCCATAAGAAGAGTGAGAATTAAAAAACTGTCGGCTTGTTTAATGGAAACACACTAAATTTGGTAAAGATCCGCGACCCTCCGCCACAAAAGTGGAAGAAAAGTAAAAATATTGCGCCGAAATGTGCCGATTTTTCTTGAAATTAGATAACCACTTATCTTATAGTACGATTTTGATAATTTTCTTATCATTTTCAAAGAATTGTAATAGCAGATCGAAGGAAGATCAGGCCCGAGTTGAGGTACAGCTTGAAGAAAGAGGGGGAGGGGGGTCTTCTAAAAATACCTCAAACGTGCCCCAAAATAAAAAATCATCTTTATTGCTTATAGAAAGCATGAGAATTTTTCTAAACATCATATAAAATCATTCAATAGAATTCTAAATTTTCTGAACTTAAAAATCCCTCTTATTTTCAGATGTAACATGGCGGCACTTATATGGCAGCCAGAAAACCAGAAAAATTATGATATTTTCAATATTTCGGGAATAATGATATCTTATACTTTCATTGTCTTTGACATGTTTATTAAATAATTGAGTGCTCTAAATAAGATAGGTTAGGATGTGTCATGCTATTACAATTTTAAAATGGTGGCTAAATCGAAATGGCAGTCACCTCCATTTCGACAAGCCCTATCATGTGGGTACGTAAACAAATGTTCCAGTGAGTAGAATACGGTTACATGCGTTACGCTGTAGTAAAATTTGAATGGTGGATCAAACAAAATGACGGATCATCTACTTCTCCACAAGCCACATAAAAAGGGTACCAAATGAAAGAGTTCAATGAGCAGAGAATGCTTAAATATGTTACGCAATTTAACAGTCAAAATATCAAGTAATCAAAATGGCAAATCATCTATTTTTTTTGTCCCCAAACAAGGATACAGAACAACAGTTAAAAAATATAATGTTGGTTGCTGTAAAATATCATTCTATTTTTTATAGTGTGACTGCAGCAAAATAGTGGAGTATTCATTAGATTTTAAATCTGGAATACCGATAAGCCTTATGTTTGTTCGGGCCAGTAATTGCACATCTAAATTTATGTTTAACGTGACACAGCTCAAATATATTTAAATAGACTGCTTTCTAGGAATCAAATGAGACTCCCGTACCACAACTTGTTCGATTATTCAATATTTAATGTATATAACGCGGCTTCTATACTCGATTTTTCGAACCAAATGTTCTTTGAGCGTGTTTAGCAGAATTATTTTTAAGCATATCGCACCTACACATGCGTAGGCATTGACTTTATACCAAGAAAGTTCACTTGTCAGTGTAGCGCGCTAGCGATCTAGCTACATACAAACACATCTTACACTTGCATTGGTAATCGTATTTAATTTAAATTAAATAATTAGTGGCATATGATTGAATTAAAAATGCCAAACTCCACGTGCTATATTTATCTCGCCCTCGCAGTTAAATACGCGTATTAGTGATGGTGTTGGATGTTTTCGTATGTAGCTAGACCACTAGCGCGCTACACTGACAAATCCCAGCTAGCGATCGAAGACGAAACGAATCCCTTTTTTTTTCTCTTATCTTTTAAATTTTGTCATTTTTATACTTCGTGCTCCTAAATGAATTTGCAAAGTACGAATTTCAATAGAATGTTGAATTTTTGTCTTATAAAGTCAATGTGTATGCATGTATGGGTACAATATGCTTGCATACACACACACGCTTAAAAATAATTCTTTTCGAAAAATCGAGTACAACAGCTGCGTTTTATAGGAAGTTCTAGCTTTTTTATTATATAATTTGCTGCATTGCATGAGTGTATAATCTCACATCACAGAGAAACCTATAAAAAGAATGAATAACCACCGAAGTTTGTAATCATATGATTTAGGCAACTATTATTTGTGGATTATAACTGTCGTGAATGTGTATCATGGAATGTACACTTAAAAATAAGCCAAGCAACATAAATAATTACGAAATGGTAATTTACAAGGATTATTCAATAAGGAAAATAATTTTCCACAAAATAGTGCTAATAAAATAAATTTAATTATTATTTCAAAGTAACATGAATTTGCTGTAAATATATTTCAATACTTATCTCTTGAAATGCGAATATTGATTCAATACAAGCTTATTATTTTGTGGTAAACTAATGAGAACTTCTTATTTTTAGGACACAACCATGTAGCTTTGCAGTAAGTTTTATTATTAAGTCTGGAAGTACACAGAACTATGTTGATCGATTTTCAGAACGTTTCTCGGCAATTACATGCAACTGTTCCAACAATTACAGATATATAATTTTTGTTGGATAACTTTGTTTGCTTATAGTTTGGCTCTTTAAAAAAAAATCTTTTTTTTTATTTTTCTAAATTGGCATTCAAAAAAAGTTGCGAACCTTTTAAATTTAATAAATAAGTACGTCTTTACTAAAAAGCGTGTTACCAACTTTTTTTACATGTTGTACCTACTGGATTTAGTTAGCGGGCTAGTCATACATTTTTTATGTTAAACTGAGTGGCAGTCGATGTTATTTAAGTGGTTTTCTGAAATTTTAGATTTGAAAACTAATAAATGGTCCATTATTTTGTGTTAGTCGGACAATGAAGTTCAAGCTGATGTCTTAAAGTCTGAAATATTTTACCGTATTTCACTTATCAAACTCTTTTATTTAATATCCATATTATAGGGCTTATATAGAAGTAGATGATCTGCCATTTAGTTCTCGCTGCCATTTTGAAATATAGATAGCGTAACGTATCCAAATGTATTCTACTTATTAAACTCATTTATTTATTGCTCATGTAATGGAGCTTGTAGATATGTATATGATCTGCTATTTTGATTTAGCGAATATTTTGAAATTGTAATGGCATAATACAGCTTAACGTATGTAACTTATAGTGACCAATTATTGTACAGCTACATCACAGAAGTAATAAAGGGTACGATCTTATGAATCCAAACATATTCAAAATCTTGCAATTTTCGCGGTAATATATTTTCAATTTCAATAGAAGTCTTTTTCGTATGCAAGTACATACAGATAGAGAATGGAATAGATCGGTGTGTTATAATTATCAATTCACAGAAACATTCTTGTCTTACAGAGCGTATTAATTTTTATCATACACAGGGTATGTATACTATGATACTCTATCATGCATACTTTTATACCATCACATATCTTGACAGATTATACGCAGATTGTTACTTTGTCTATCATTTTTAAGGGGGAGAGCTGATCGCTTTTAATTTTTTTTAATGGGCCTTTGTAAGCTATTTAACACACTTTATATTACATATTCTTTATTTATTGTATGTATTTGTTCCTTTTACACTAATGAACGAACTTAAATACATCCAGATCCCACAGAAAAAAAACTGAGTGCACTGACCGGAAATTGAGCTCCTAACCCCTAAAACGGTGTTGTTTCTAAGACTAGCATGCTAACCACTGAGATAACAACCACTAATTTATCTGAATTTCTTGGCACTATATCGCTGCTGCCATCTTACATCTCTAAAAATCAGCGTAATTTCAAGATCTGTATATGTAACCTTGACAGCCTCTGAAATAATTTTATATTATGTTTGGAAAAGCTTCTTACGATTTATATAAGAAAAAAAGTTGAGTTTATATTTAAGAGAACTTTGAAGTTTTTTTTACTCTCTCCTTGAGCCATACTATATCTTCGGTACAATTATCATTAAATCTACTGTCTAAACTCCTGAAAATAAAGTAACATTTAATTAATTCAACGAAATATTCGCCCATTTTCTCTCACTGTTCGCCGGCGAACAGGAGAAGTGAGAAACACGTGCAGCAGCCACCTTTGATCTGTATGCTCGAACAGCTTTAAGCTCTAACCTATACGCATCACCTTATATCCTTACACAATGCATATTTACTTATATTTTATAAGTATTCTAATTTTGCCAATTATAAAGTTAATGCATGCTAAAAAATAATTTGATTAACATATAGATCTGCCTTTTTGATTTCTTCACCAAGCATGCTTCATCAGCAGATATGTAAGTAGTTGGAATACTGCACTCCATAAACTTGGAAGAAGTTTTGGTTTCTATGAACAACATTAATATAACGAGTAAAGGAAAACATTGTTTGCAAATAATATTATGTAGTAATCTTTAACCACTGCTCTCCTCTGACCAAAAGCCAAATTGAAACAGCGAAAATAGATTTATTAGTTAATATACAAAATTATAGTATCAAATCTGGCTTAGCAAAGTACAATTATTAGATATCATTTAAATTAATAACTTTAAACCTATAAGACCGCGAGAAAAACCAAGATATGTTAGGCATGCTCCAAATAGTGTCGAAGTCTGCATCTTATATCTAAATTATTTCTGAAAATCATAGAAAAGTGTAGTCTCGCACCTGGTACTGAACGGTTAACAGTCGCTATACAAGCCTACACTTTCAAAATATGTCAAAATCTTTCTCAGCATGGATCTATTATAAGTAGGATCTAGTGTAGCTACTGTCTACTCTTCAATATCAGGTGCAAATTCCCAACACTTCTCTATGCCTTGGACAAGAAATTAGTTATATCAGAAACAATTCGAGTAGTGCGCAAGTGTATGTCTTAGATTTTGATCGATCCTATCATTTTATTTGTACTAACTTAGATGGGAGATGCAGGTTTTCACGCAATCGATAGTATACCTAATACATTTCTATCATTCTCCAGCTTTAATATGTTTGCATTTATCATTGTATACTTGGTATTTATCAATATAACTTTGTTGATAAATATTTTGACATTTCTTGGTACTATAATCTTATGTAGCAACTATTCAGTACCGGGTGCAAAATGATCACCGTAATAAAGAATAAAAGAAAAAAAAATTGAAAATTGAAAAAAATATATTGATTTGCTTGTTTTTAACAACTGCTCGTAATACTAAAAAATTAGCTGCCATTTAGGAGTGGAAAAAACTCTTTTAATTTTGAAAGTGAGGGCTAACACAAAATTTGTAAGAATTTTTATCTGTACGATAAATTTATAGTTAAAAAGTGTTGATTGTATGGTATAAAATAAATATTAAAGTATCCTGGCCCTAACGTTTACATTCAAAAAAATTTTCCTGCTACTTGTTAGTAGATTATTTTTCACTTCATAGAGAAGTCCTTAGATAAAAGCCTATGGTAAAAAAATCATTTTTTTCCATTTTACTCGCTAAGAAGTTTTTTTAACAATAAAAATCTTAAGATAAAGAATCAGGTTTTATGTCAGGATAATTTAAATATTATAACAAGCATGTCCAATATGTTTTATATCAAATACCAAAAGAATATAGCTTGCCTCAGAAAGCTTTGTGGTATTTCTTGGCAATGGTTCTTGGTATTTTTCACATTAAAATAATTAATGTTATATAATAACGAAAGTAAAGATGAAACTCATTCGATACATCATATATTTAGGGAATCAAGTGCACTGAACTATACAGTCAACGTTATTTAAATAGTAAGTGTCGGGCTAAGATCGCCAAAAAGTAATAGCAAAGCCCAAACCTACTCGCAGCTCTGCAAGAGTAACGAGTTTCTAAATTTTGCATAATATCGTAAACATTGATATAGCTTCTATTTTCGATGACTTGCATCTCACAATATTATTAATTAGAAACGATTGCATCTGCTGATTCTTAAGGGTATCTGAAACCAATAAGATGATTGATATTACGTGCATTTTCATGAATAAATCAATTTCCAAGAATATTATGAGTTCTTAAATGACATAATTAAGAAGTTATTATTATGAATAAACATCGTCTTTAATGTCTTTGACGAATTTTTATTTTTATGAGCGTATTTAGATTGCTATTTAACAAAATTTTGATCATAGTATATTTTTAATAGGAGATAGATCTGTAACACATTTCCATAAATGAGATTAATCTAAATTGATTAAATGATATAGCACAATATCAATAGTTATCTTCCAACAAAGTTAGATTTTTTTTAAATTTCTTACAACTTCCAACTTATACTTCTAAAATGTCATAACAAATATTTATCTTTAACTACTTGTTAAATTCTTTATATGTCGTAGTTATGATATATTTATTGCAATGATATATATTTACAGATACATTCTAGTATCAGCACTGCGAGCGATGAATGAAACGGAACTAATATCTGAAGCCCCTCAAGATTGTGACAATTCAGGATCAGTTTGGGAAACAGGAAAGAGGCTGTTCCAGTATGTACAGCTAACTTTATAAAATTATCGCCTTATAATAGTAAAAATTCTCTAAATTGTTCATGATTTTGTAATATTGATGGCAACTACCATAACTTACAATATCCCTTCTCTTTACAAGAGGAATTTCTTTAATATACTTTTGAACAATTAATATTGAGTTCACTAATTAAAGTAATTTCAAGTTCAGTATTCATTAGTTTTGAGGAAAAAATCCTGCACGTAAGCTAGCAGCACTATAAGAGTAAGATCAAGTGTTAGAGAAATAGAGTTTTAATCTCGGCTCTTTGCCTACTGTCCATATTGACTCAAAGCTTATTATGATGAGCGGAACATCTGACATGGCAAAAACAATAAATTTTAAATTCCAGTATTTGTAGCACAATAAATTTATGACCATAGGTTTAATAAAATACTTTAGCACATTCATAATAAGTCTATCTACGCAAAGAGAAAATTCTATAGATTCTTCTGTACTAATTCATTTGATGATCAAAGAAATTTGAAGGCAAAAATATTTAAAGCTGCGTGTAACAAACATAGCTTTTTATAAAACACTGCATATAAGCATGTGTATCATATCACGTTAGGAATACTTCAATTATAAGATCTAACATAATGACAATAGAAGAAGGGTATTGAAACTAGACCGTATAACGTCACAGGTGGGATCTGGGTGGGAGATAAGGGTGACCTCTGTAAAAAAGTTGGAATCTGGCAAGTGCCGATTACAAGTGTATAGTATAAATGTTATGAACAAATTAATGAACAATTTTCGAAGGATTGTGTAGGTTAGAAATATTGATAGTCCAGCGCTGTATGGGGGTATCTTTGTGAATATCTGTATGTGTATGGTTAAATAAATGAAGAAATGTCTGTGTCATTGATAGATAAAGACGAAGAGAAAGACAGAAGGAAAGAAAGACTTGGAGACTGATTAACTGGCCAAAAAAGTACGAAAATGTCAGAAGACCGGAAAAGGGTAGGATAAGGAAAGTTGGAAAGCTTGAAATAGATGTGAGAGACAGTTGGCAGCAATACCACAATATTCCCAAATCAGGTCTCACCAGGTTTATTTACTCGATGAAAATGCATTTCTTGGTCGAATTGTATTAGAAGACTAGAAAGGAAAAAAAATATAGCTAAGAGTTTCCGCAGTTTGGGCGAGGAAGACGAAGAGGATGTTAGCTGCTGAAATAAATACCGCTTTTATAGATTTAAGGTTGAGTGGGGTTTTAAGAAAAAGGAAAACAAAGTGTTTTAAATCAATATGG
The DNA here is from genome assembly GCA_030522625.1 of Copidosoma aretas. Classification (NCBI taxonomy): domain Eukaryota; kingdom Metazoa; phylum Arthropoda; class Insecta; order Hymenoptera; family Encyrtidae; genus Copidosoma; species Copidosoma aretas. Next base: position 21,219 of record JAPYYV010004563.1, read on the forward strand.
TTTTCTGCAGTTATTACATTTCTGAATAGTGTAATACTCGAAAATACAATTCAAAATGATACACAGTTAAACTTACATACATCAGTTATATTTTATTTAAAATAAATATTTTAATACATCTTGCATCAAGTGTTTAGATTTACAGGGTTACCCACAAGAGTTTGTAATGATACGATTCTTTTTAAATAAGTTACGTTTAGAGATTCAATTGAATATATCTACGCATGGTTGATCGTCGTACGCCATTGATCTTGAAAATAAAAAGCAAAACATACCCAAAGTATGTAAGACATACAGTACAATAAATCAATATGAAAATGACCTCATACTCTTGACTCAGTGCTTCGAATATTTGAATCGTAACTTCTACAATATTTTCTGAGCTGGTGGATGTAATGTATAATGAACGATGGTAGTTCTTAACTGTCTTACTAAACTCCACATCCGCTGATATTGGTATAGATCGGAATTGAATGAGAACAAGGATTAGAAGTATCGTGTATATTAGCTAGAATAGGACACAGCTTTGTCCAAAAAAATGTAGGTTGGTCTGCGGGTATTACTCTAATGTCTAAACTGCAGTGTTGCAGAGAGCTTATTGTATTTTGAGAGAGTTTATTATTTTTGACTTTGACGTATTTCACTTCAGCCCTACATATTCTCTAACTATTACTAAAGCTACCACTTACTGCACCGCCACCACTGCTTGAGATGATAGTCTTCTCTGATCACTGAAAAAGTTTCGACACCACTAGCGACATCTCACAAGCGGTGGTTACGCCAAATAAAGCAGCACGTAGCACCGCGGCCGCTGACAGCGGCATCGTAGCTATACTAGTCGGAACGACAGCTGCTCTTAAGTTGTATGCGCGAATATGCGTAGTGCCTGTTGTACTACCCATGGCAATGCACATGTATCAAAAATCCCTCAGTAAAGGGCTAGCGATAGTTTCAGAAATGGTGGTCGGCAAATATTTTTCACGCACTGATTTATTACTTTGGTAATGGGTTTTATAGCAGAACTTGTATTAATTATTGCGTCATCAGGCATATCGTACAAGCTTTCATCTTCTGTAGAGTGAAGAGTTTTTATCGTCCAACTGCGCGTATTATAAGCTTTTAGCAGCGAAAGTGATCACCATAACGTAGCTGATTTTTGAAGGTGGAGCACTTATACTTCTCAAGACTAACAATCTGTCGTTCCAATAATTGCTCTAATATTTTTGTTTTCGATTCCTGTGCACAAAAATATAGTAAGAATTTCTTACTATTTTGCGTAAATCACTGCAAACATTGTCAAGCGCTCATTTACTTTTAAACTACTCATTCGACGATAATAGCAAGAAAGATAACTATTTGTAGCCAAAACCCCTACTGTCCATTTTGTAGCAGTATATTGAGAATTCAATGAGAATTTAGACCTGTGTTAACTTCTACTACAGCAATTTGTTTGTTTGTTAAAAATAAGCTTTTTTATCGTTAAACACTTGAAGGTCTATTATGAAATGCGTTTTCTCTACTACCCAAGAGTCTTTCTGGCTCCCTTCCTTCAAGCAGTTACAAAAGACTGTTCCACAATAAGAATAAAAAAATATAAGAGAAAGACAGACAGAAAGAGTGGTAAAGAAAGAAGGGCTGACACATCAGGAGACCTTATGTAATGGTAGAGCGGAGGCTGCGTACGAGTCGCATAGGTGATGCTATCGCAGGTAGATAATCCATAAGTTGGACTTAACAACCAATTGTCGACTCAAAACTATCTTGAACACATTGTTTAACTGATCGTGGAGTACGAAATTCATAGTTGTTGTCAAGGGTGCCTTAAAACGAACCTATATTCTTACAGAGCCGTTTATTACTAGATTCCAGTGACCCGAAAAATGTACAAATTTGTCGGGGGTAAGATCAAATTCAGACAAGCGATATACGTTTACATATGTTTTTTAATGAATAGTAATTCCCATGCTTATGTAATCAATTGCCGTATCCGTGAATAAGGTATAATAGGCTTCAACATACATCAGTGTCACTCCAGTAAAAATGCGTTGCCATGGTTTGCTTGGAATTCGCACTCTGTCAACACACAGTGATAACAAATTAACAGAATAATTTTGGAAATAGAACGGCCTTAATTTTCTGTTATTATTAAGTTTTTTTAAATGAAAATCTCTAATGCTTGTCGAAGAATTCAATATAAGTGAAAGAATTCAGCGGGTACATAAGAAAACGATTGATATTCATCATATTATACAACGCAACTCATCTTAGGTGGAAGCATATTAGGGGAGGTATTAATGGGTGGGGGCACTAGTTTTTGATCGAAATATAAATTAACCTGGTTGAATACAAAGTATATAAAAATATATACTGGTGCCACAAGTCCATCAGTATCTTTGTCGTAAGGCGATAACTTTTAGAATTGTATGAGCATGATTCGAATAGTCGATATTTCAAGAATTTATAACAAATTCTATAGGACTCTCATCTGTTAGTCATCGAACAGGTTTGAAATAAGTCCACTGATTTTCTTTTAATGGCGCCTGTGTTAGAAAAAGAAGAAAAAAATGTATCTTGCTGTTAAGATAAGTATTGGAATAACTGTGTTTAATAGTATATTACGCCCCTAGGGAGGGAAGTAGCACATACCCGTCCGCGTGTAGATTACCACCCGAGACTTCGCCTCGGGTGGCAAATACGCGGACGATGATATGCTACTTCCCTGCCGAGTGGCGAATACAATTTTTCATCATACCCGGCAGGAAGTTCGCGACCCTCAAAAAGTATTTTGTTGAACAAATTTAATATAAAATTAACAAGCAATCGTTCCATCGTTCGTTGTGCACACTATGTATGTATT